>VZTV01087326.1:0-21091 GCA_013400875.1 Anhinga rufa | reverse complement strand
ACTTGCCCTTGTTGAACCTCACACAACTGCCCTTGGCCCATCGATGCAGCCTGTCCAGGTCCCTCTGCAGAGCCTGCCTGCCCTCGAGCAGATCGACACTCCCACCCAACTTGGTGTCATCTGCAAACTCACTGAGGGTGCACTCGATCCCCTCATCCAGATCACTGATAAATATATTAAACCAGACTGGCCCCAACACTGAGCCCTGGGGAACCCCGCCTGTGACCGGTCACCAACTGGATTTAGCTCCGTTCACCGCAGCTCTTGGGGCTCGGCCATCCAGCCAGTGTTTTACCCAGCGAAAGGTATGTCTGTCAAAGCCATGAGCTGCCAGCTTCTCCAGAGGAATGCTGCAAATTCTTCAGCAGAATGGGAAACAGTGTCAAAGTCTTTCATACAGCCCAGGCAGACAACATTCACAGCCTTTCCCTCATCCACTAAGCGAGTCACCTGTCATAGAGATCAGGCTGGTCAGGCAGGACCTGCCTTTTATGAAGCCATGCTGGCTGGGCCTGATCTCCTGGTCGTCCTGTATGTGCTGCGTGGTGGCACTCAGGATGATCTGTTCCATCACCTTCCCTGGCACCAATGCACCAATGCAGCAATGCATCCGGCTAATGCAACTTCCCACCAACCCTCTTCGCTCTACTGCTGCCTCCCATCAACAGTGATTTCCCTGCGTGTCCTGGTCTTGCTCCTCCTCCTGGTCTTCTCTTAACCTTGTTCCTCTACAGCTCCAAAAAAGCGATGGCTCAGTGATAACAAGAAGGAAAAAAAATCTGGTTGTGAACATTGATAAAAGAAGGTTTCGCCGGTGCAACCCAAGTCACTCTGAGAACATGAGCTGCACTTGGTGAAATCAATGTCGTGGTGGCACCAGCTGATGTCAGGCTGATGCATTTCTTCCCCGGTAGCTCAGAGCTGGAGCCTCTGCAGCCAAGCACGTGGCGGTCACTGCTTCAGTTCACTTTCCTTCCTGGTGTGCTGTAAAAATTGGTAGTCTTATTTTATTTTTCTTAAGGGTGAGCTGGCTGCTCCTGGCCCAGCTGCCTGCAGGCAGCAGTACTGCAGGCTGAGCACTACTCCACTGTCTTTCCTCTGACGGCCTCAGCTGTGTTCGGCCAAAACCTGTTTCCAGCTCAATGAAAGCATCTGCAGGGAGTTTCTGCTCTCCTAGAAAAAACGATCATCAGGGAGAAGGTAGTTGTTTATGGAGGGCTCTTTTGCATTTTCTTTTATTCTGTTTTTTTTTTTTCCCAACAAAAGGATACCTTGAGGGGGGAAAGGGAAGGGTTCTAGTCGTGTTTTTGTGACAGTGCCATGAGCATGAAGGCAAAGGCTTTGCTCGAGGTGGGTGCTGCTACCTCCCCCTCCAACAGCAAGCCCTCCCTGTTTGACATTTTTTTTTTTTTTGTAAAGCCATGCGATTTCTCATGCATCGGAAACCTGTTGTTGGCCTGAGATAAGGTCACAACCAGCAACATCTGTCTGTGTGCCAGGATATTTCTGAAGGTAAAAAAATTTACATTTTGAGAAGGGAAAGAAGAAAGCCTTTTATTGCTGTGTTGATTTTAAAATAAAGGCAGCTCTTTGAATTTGCTGCAGGATTTAAAATGTTCACCTCAGTCCCAGGGAGATGAATTAATGGCCAGAGAACAAGAGAAGCTATCAGAGTGGCATGATTACATGTATTTACCACATGGCTGTCATTTCTCCAGGGGTGATCCAGGGGAGACAGAGACCATACAAATGTAGAGCAAGAATTAGGTTATTTGAATCCCATTGGGTAGAAAGGGAAATTGCAGGCTGCGTTCCCCAAGAAAGCATTTTTAACTCTTCTGCAGGTGTTCTGCCTTCGCTGCAGTCTGTAAAGGCAGAAGGTATGGTGGGAAGATGCTCTGCCTCTGCTGTGCCGAAGGGTGGCTGCTCGAGACCTCGGTCCTGCTAGGGCCGTGGTTGAGGGTGCCCAAATGCTTTTCCAAGACTGTTGTAGATGCCTGCGCCTGGAAGAAATGCCCTTCTCCTCGGTGCGGAGACGTGGGGCACATTCTCCTGGCCTGCTCTAGCTGTCCACCCTGGGGAGATTGCTTACAGCCTGGTGGTACGGGTCTTCTCCACTGGCTGGAGAGGAAGCCTGGGCATGTAACTCCAGCGGAGGCAACGCCAGCGTCATCTAAAGATGAATCCCAGCCCCTTTAAATTGGTTTAGAACTAACGTGCTGTTGATGACACCTTTGGTAATTGGCTAATACTCATTGCTTTAAAACTTTTGCCTTTCATTTGATGCCGACTGGTTCTTGTGTTAAGACAAAAATCCCCATTTCCCCACCCGTGCCAGCCGTGAAGGCAGTGGCAGTAGTCACCTCCAAGCTGTAGCGCCTTTGTGCAGGAGTTGCTCCCTGCTGCTGCTGCTCCTCTGTGCCCTTGTAAGCTCTATTGTACCCTTTTTGAGATGGGGACCAGGGCCGGACATGCTGCTCCACGTGCAGGCATACCAATGATTTTTGTCTTGTTCTCCCTGCCTTTCCTGTTAACATCCTGTCCCAGCATTAGCTTTGCTTTGTTCGGCCACCACTGAGTGGGTATTTTCACAGAACTATCCACAAAGACTCCCAAGATCTGTCTCCCGACTCAGAATAGCTCATTTAGCGCCCATTATTGTGTACGTGTGCGTATATATTTGGAGTTTGGTTTGGTTTTTTTTTTTCCCCAGGCATTACTTTGCATTTGTAGACATTGAAACTCAGCTTCCATTTTCTCTCTCAATTGCAAGTTAACTTTGGAGCGCCAGGACGCATTCATGTTGCATAACGCATTACAATTGCACTCTGATGAGTTTTAATCTACTCTTTTGGCCTGCCCGTCCTTTCTTCCTCCTTCCAACAGAGCTGCAAGACGCTGCGCTTATTCTCCTCCCAGCAGCTTCCAAACCACAGATTGCTCAGATGCTCTGTTAATTTTGCAGCTTCTGCTGTGTCAGCAGCTGTGCTTTATGATTTAAGACAGCAGCAGAACTTTCCACTGAACTATAAACCCGTGTATTCAGTTTCCTGGTATCCACACAACCGGGAAACTAATTGATGGCTGGGATAGTCCTGTGAGGAGAGGTCGGGATGTATTTAGACTGCAGGGAGACAATGAGGGTTGGCGCAGAGCTGTACTGAATGCCACAGCACCCAGGAAGAAACGTGGTGGGGGTGAAACTTTGAAGCTGGAGTCAGCCTGCCTCCTTGCTGGAGTCTTCCTGACTTGGGGAAGTAGCTGTCCCCAGGTGGGACAGCCTCTGTTAGGAGGCGATGCATCTTGGATGGGACTACTGGTCCATAAAAGCCAAGCCTGGCTGGTCCCTGGCTGGTTGTACGGCACAGCACTTGTTCCACTGGGGAGTGTGTGGGCACCCTTGCCCTGGCTGCCTGCACAGGGATGCTGGAAGCAGCCGTACGATGAGTACAGAGCTGGGTGAGGAGTGGAACCGAGGCTTGGAGAATATGAGTGTCACGTCTCCGTGCTCAGAGAGAGGACTGCATCTATTCCTGCAGGTTTCTGCTACTTTCCCCATTATTCACTGAAAAACCAGCACTGAGGTGATGATTGCTGCTCTTTGTTCCTTGAAGAACAAGCTTTCAGCAGCTGAAGATTCAGCAGATGTTTTGCTAAGGTTTCTTGAAAATGAAAAAATACCAGTGTTGATGCCCAGTGGCAGAGACCTGCAGGAGTGGCCTTCTGTCCTCCTCCCCTCGCGCGGTGGCAGCTGGGTGCTGCTCAGCCTGAGGCCCCAGCAGCTGAAGGCAGGGCCGCCTCTGTCCCCAGCACGCAGGGCTGCTGGAGGGAGGGAGGGGGCTCTTGGCAGGACATTCACCCCCAAAGGTTGCCAGGGCGGGAGAGCTATGCTGTCTTGTCTGTCAGAGCACGGATCTGTTGACCTTCAGCGTGCTGCCTGGCTTACTTTTTGTTGCTGGTCTTTCTAGACGAGGAGAGCGGTTCTGGCCGGGCTGCGTGCGGTCATTGAGGCATTAATCCTTTTATAATCTCCAAATAACTCATCCTTTGAAGGCAGTGAGGGCGAGTGCGACAGACCCCCTCCCCCTGACCTTGCTGGGAGGCCAGCAAGCTCTCCTGGCTGCCGCTGATCCCTGTAAGAGGCTTCGTCCTCTCCCAATCACCGCCAGACCAGCTCTCAAAATGGCTCATTCAGCTTTTCCAGGGACAGGCTGTGATAGCCTTTGGATACCCCACAGAGGGCTTAGGGGTCCTTTGTTAAGGTGTCCCAGTAACCTGGATTATGTATTAGCCACGCACTTGGGCAACGTGCTTTATTGTTAACCACTTGCCATAACATCACCCTCAGACAATCCGGGTCAATGCACGATGCAAAATGCATCTGAGATGGGTGCTATGGTTACAAATACTTTAAGAGGTACAGGTGAAGAAGTGAAGGGGGGCAGGGAAACCCATGCTATGTTTACTTACACCAGTATTAAATATGGAGAGGGTCTCTCCCCCCTGAGCAGACTGGCTTTCTTGTCACACCACTTCTCTGAAACTCTGGCTTTTGTACTGTGGAAGTGTGGTGGAGGTTGTATGACTTCCTAGAGTCCTCCAGAATACCCAGGCAGGTTCATTTTCTTTCCCTGGAAGGCTATTTCTGGTTTATTCAGGAGGGAGCTTTGCCCTTTCTAATTAAATAAGCGGCATGTCACTTCCTGGGGGATGCAGAAGGTGCTTTGCTAGACCAAGCGTTGTCTTTTGCATTTTATCAACATCTCTCTGCTGCAGTGATGAGCAAAGCCCTTCTTGTTGACCCGGTAGGCGCATGAGTTACCTACTCTGCCCAATCAACCTGGTATTTTCTAGTACAATGACAAATGCAAACGGAAAGCAAGTTTGGAGAAATAGGTGCAGCTCAGTATGAGTAGCGGTGTTTGAGGGAAAGCAGGCATTGTAGTAATCAACCCTTCTGGAGTGACAGTGGCCCTGGGGGGGACTAAACCCCCAAACCTTCCTTCCTGTGACACCATAAGAGCAGGTTGTTATTCCTTGGGAGCTTTGTCTGCAGAAGGGCACGCTCCCTGGTTGTGTTTACCTGGAGCTAGAGCTAAAGGACCTGCATGGTCATTTAGAGGCAAGGACATGAAACAGTTCTCATTGGGGTTATTTCTTCTTAACCCAAGATACCAGGATGCTGTGGAAGGAGCTGGATGCTCTACACAGTGCTCATAGACACCTGAGCTACTGGATGAGCTGATGACACAATGGTGGCAACACAGGTAAGCACGCTGATGACTTAGAGAAGCCATTGAGGAAACTACCTCTTGTCTTTGAGATGGTCTATGCGTATCTGCTGCTGGTTGGACATACCACAGTGTCAGCAGTAAGGGCTGAACCGTTTGAATTTGCTGTGAGACCCGTGTTTGGAGGAGTAACCCTGGCATTTCGGTGGGTACCTGTCTGAACTACGTCTACCAAACTGTGATCTCAGATGCCCTTGAATGAAGAATCTGGTGCTTGCCAGGACTGAATGAGCTGTTACAATGCCAACAGGAGATGGATAAACTTAATTCAGCCTGGAGAAGAGAAGGCTCCAGGGAGACCTTATAGCAGCCTTCCAGTACGTGAACGGGGCCTACAAGAAAGCTGGAGAGGGACTTTTAGTAGGGGCATGTAGTGATAGGACAAAGGGTAATGGCTTTAAACTGGAAGTGGGTAGATTTAGATTAGATATAAGGAAGAAATTCTTCGCTCTGAGGGTGCTGAGGCACTGGAACAGGTTGCCCCGGGAAGTTTTGGCTGCCCCATCCCTGGAAGCTTTCAAGGCCAGGTTGAACAGGGCTTTGAGCCGCCTGGTCTAGTGCAAGGTGTCCCTGCCCATGTCAGGGTGGTTGGAACTAGATGATCTTTAAAGTCCCTTCCAACCCAAACCGTTCTATGATTCTATGATGATTCAGGGCGAGTCAGGCCTGGTTTTGCTACATAGGGGTCCTTGAACCAGGAGTGCTGCTGGCTCTGTGTGTTCCCAGGGCCAGGAGTGACACGAAGGAGGTCTGCTATGTCTCTCACAACATGTGAAGCTGGCTGGCAGGAAGAATGTGTCCATGGGGAGATGGGGCTATTTCTTCCACATGTAAAAACGTGTAGATGTGGCACTTCAGGGCATGGTTTAGGAGGCCTGGTAGTGTTGGGTTGGTGGTTGGACTTGATGATCTTAGAGGTCTTTTCCAACCTTAACGATTCTATGATTCTATGATAAAGTAGGCTTCTTTCGTCCAAGGACCAGAAGGTAAGTGCTGCCTGGAGCTGCCCCTTCCTTGCACTGTGCTGTGGACAGTGATGGGCCAGGAGGCAACGCGTGGGTTTGCTCCATCAAGCTGGCACTGATGGCATTCTCCTTTACCATATCTCTTGCCCTCCTTGAGGGCCACACCTTCTCTCAGGCTGACTGTGTTACTGCCATTCCCACCCAAAATGGGGTGCTTGCTGGAGACACAGGCTGTTTGCTGGAGCATGCAACCCCTGCCACGTATGGGCTGCCTGTGCTCACTGCCACTCACCCCGCCTGTGGGAGAAGTCCAAAACGCCAAAGCATTTTTGCACTGGACAAACCTTCGTGCTTTGCCAGGTATTTTGCCACCACCTTGGAAGAGCAGGCTGGCCGGTTCCCCAGGTCAAAGCCCCCAGGTGTGCTGCTTCCCCAGCAGCCTGCTAGGGCATCGAGAGGAACCAGACACCTTCTCGGTTCCTGCTGCCCTTCCAAAAGGTGCTAGAAGGTGAACCTGACAGCCTGCTGCTCCAACACGGACACTGTGCCTGGCTGGAATGAGCATCCGTGCGTTGCCATGGAGATGCCTGATGGGCATCTCTAACTTTTCAGAGACCTGGCAGGATGCCGGGGCATCCTAAGCAACATTAGCAGTGCTGAAATATACCCGCTCTGCTCCAGGAGACCAAAAAGTAGTCAGGAAAGACTTCTCCACTCGGGACGGAATGAGCTTACCTGTGGAGCTAGGCTGGCTCTCTTGTCCAGTTGCTGCTCCCACCTCCACGTGAGCTGTTGGAAATAGGAGAAAATGTTATTAGAGTCTTCCTTCGAGCAGCTGACCAAAAAATCACATTATGCTTTTCGTTCTGCTTGCATAGTTTCAGGAAGCTGAGCGCTGAATGGCACAACGCTGTGGGTCTGGTGAGATGCACGGCGCTTTGTTCAGAGAAGGAGAAAGTTGTTTTGATAAAGAAATGGGGAAAAAAGTGGGGGAGGAAGGCACAGTCAGTGGCACAGCACATTGTCCTGAGTATTGGAGCCAGACCCAAAGGGTTAAAGCAACCCAGAAAGCCTAAGAGGGTCCCTCAGGATAGCTCCCGAGCAGACTCACGTAATGAATTTTCACTTCTGTACTTTCATTATCATTGTTCTTAGCTGGAGATTTACCATTTGTCCCCCCTTAGCTCTGCGGCACATTATTCGTGTCATTGAGGCAGTTGCAAGGACAGTGCTGTTCGCACAGCTTTCTTATTGGAAATGTGATGGGCTCAATTCCTGCGGGCTCCTGCTAAGCCTGTGCTTTGGGGGAGGAAAAGTGTGCATGGACCGTTACGCCAGGAACGATGCTCTGCTTTGCCTTCTCTCTCCTGCTGGCTCCTTCAGATTGCCGACAGAAGTCCCAGGTTTACCACAGTGCTGAAACAGTCACTGTGCTCAGCAAAGCCCATAAGCTGGTTCTTTCAAAGATGAGCTGGTGACTACCAGCCACCCTCCCTTCCCTGTTAATCCTGCCAAGCACGCTTATCACGATGAAAGGCAGGAGTAGACGTGCCTAGGTTCAGTGCAGCCAGACTTGGTGGGAAGGAGTATCAGTCACTTCATTGCAAGCCAGAGTAGTCTTTTTTATTTTTCTTTGCAGAAATATTTTACTATGTCATGTAAAATATTGACATACTTCTTGAGAGTTAAAGAAGGGCAAATTCAGAAATGCGCTACAACATCATACTGGAACACAAGTGGCAAAGCTTTGCATCGCTTCCAAATCAAATGTACCTTTTTAAATAATTCATGCTATTTCATAGAATCATAGAATTATTAAAGTTGGAAAGGACCTCTAGGATCACCAGGTCCAACCACCAACCCAACACCCCCAGGCCTCCTAAACCATGTCCTGAAGTGCCACGTCTACATGGTTTTTGAACACCCCCAGGGATGGTGACTCAACCACCTCTCTGGGTAGCCTGTGCCAGGGCCTGACCACGCTTTCAGTAAAGGAATTTTCCCTCATATCCCATCAGTTTAGATGCAGCTTGAGGCCATCTCCTCTCCTCCTATCGCTGGTAACTTGGGAGAAGAGACCGACCCCCCCCCTCACCACAGCCTCCTCTCAGGCAGCTGCAGAGAGCGATGAGGGCTCCCCTCAGCCTCCTCTTCTCCAGGCTGAGCCCCCCCAGCTCCCTCAGCTGCCCCCCAGCACACTTGTGCTCCAGACCCTGCCCCAGCCCCGCTGCCCTTCTCTGGACACGCTCCAGCACCTCCATGTCCTTCTTGTCCCGAGGGGCCCAAACCTGACCCCAGGATTCGCGGGGCGGCCTCACCAGTGCCGAGCACAGAGGCACCATCCCTGCCCTGCTCCTGTGGCCACACCGCCCCTGACACAAGCCAGGGTGCTGCTGGCCCCCTTGGCCACCTGGGCACGCTGCTGGCTCATGCTCAGCCGCTGTCAGCCAGCACCCCCAGGCCCTTCTCCGCCGGGCAGCTCCAGCCACTCTTCCCCCAGCCTGTGGCGTTGCCTGGGGTTGGTGTGACCCAAGGGCAGGACCCGGCACTTGGCCTTGTTGAACCCCATAGAGTTGGGGTACAGTTGCCCATCGATGCAGCCTGTCCAGGTCCCTCTGCAGAGCCTTTCTGCCCTCGAGCAGATCGACACTCCCACCCAACTTGGTGTCATCTGCAAACTCACTGAGGGTGCACTCGATCCCCTCGTCCAGATCACTGATAAATATATTAAACCAGACTGGCCCCGATACTGAGCCCTGGGGAACCCCGCCTGTGACGGGTCACCAACTGGATTTAGCTCTGTTCACCGCAGCTCACGGGGCTCGGCCATCCAGCCAGTGTTTTACCCAGCGAAGGGTATGTCTGTTGAAGCCGTGAGCCGCCAGCTTCTCTAGGAGGATGCTGTGGGAGACAGTGCCAAAGGCTTCGCTAAAGCCCAGGCAGACAACACCCACAGCCTTTCCCTCATCCTCCAGGCGGGTCACCTGGCCATAGAAGGAGATCAGGTTGGTCAGGCAGGACCTGCCTCTCATGAACCCGTGCTGGCTGGGCCTGATCCCCTGGTTGTCCTGCACTTGCCTGGTGAGCGCACTCAAGATGGTCACTCCATAATCTTCCCTGGCACCAAGGTCAGGCTGACTGGCCTGTAGTTCCCTGGGTGCTCCTTCCACCCCATCTTGTAGATGGGCGTTGCATTTATTAGTTCCCGAGAAATGAGGGAAGCAGGGAGGCGACACTGGTAATTTCTGTATTGCTCCCGGATACAACTTCCCTTGGAGTTTATCACTCCTGTTTGGTAAGATCAGTGAAAGCTATTTTATTTTTCCCAAGATCCCCAGAAAGTGAAAAAGCAGGAGAGGTAAGGCAGTGTCCTCCATGAACCAAGCATTACTAGCATGCTATACTTCAGGTGGCATTTTTAAACATCAGTGCCACCTAATCTACTGCTAGTGCTGGTCGGTCCCACAACTGACTTACTGAGGTCGTCGGCTTTGTCTTCACCTTCGCTTCCACAGCTCCGGCAGAGCCTGCAAGGGACAACACGACCGTCAGTTCACAGCTCTTAAGTGACCAAGCTGCCCACCTGGAAGTGAGAAATTCTCCATCAAATCTGTGTTTTGCTTCTTTCACGTGGGTTATCTCAAGGGGGAGCCATTGGTGACATGCACATGGCAGCATCTTCTGCCTTCTCCCTGCGTAGGGCTGCGTTAGGAGCCAGTGCCTTTGGGCTGAGGGTATGTCTTGCTCTCCTAATTTATGTCTCTGCCGGCTTTAGGGTTATTCAAGCAAAAGACCCAACCCCTGTGACCACCCCAGCAGAGCAGAGGAAATGAGTTCCCTGTTCATCAAGGGAAAACACTTTACTGAAGAGACAAAGCACCTTCGTCGTTCTAGAAGTATTCCTTAAATAAGCAGCCATAAAAAGGTAAGACAAGGGCTCCTGGGTGTTGCATGTGGCGGTTGTGCATCGCGTGCTCTGTGTTTGGAGCTCGTCTGCTTGTGAACAGTTTGCACCAGTAAAGCCTGGAGTCATGCGGGTATGGGTGCTGGTGCCAGCAGACCTCCAGCTGGCAGTGGCAGCACATCCCGTCACCGGCGGGCCTGCTCTCGAGCTGCCCATGGCCGCTCTCCTGCGAAACAACTGTCAGCCTTTCCCCGCTCAGCGGCCAAATGTCAGCGGATTCAAATCGCTGGCGGTGAACGCGGGCAGCCAGCTCTTTGCTCTTTCCATCGGCACTGGGTCAGATGACAGACCCCCCCCGCCCGAGTATTATTATCATTATTTATTTGTATCTTGGCAGTGCCTAGGAACATCCCCCCCGCAGACCAGGAGCCTTTCATGTTGTATGCTAATGCAGCACAGGCCGTGACATGCATCACCAGCGCTGCTGTGCTGAGTAAATACTGAGTTATTGCAATAACGAGGCCTCCCCGCCATCCTCATCCCCCTGCTTCTGTGTCACCTTGGAGGTAGCATCCAGCCATCGCTGTTAATGCCTTCCTTGATTCTGGTTAATTCGATGGGCCGAAATGGTGGGGAACAGGCTGCCCCGCAGGGCCGTGTTACAGCGATGCAAAGCTTTGGCGGGCAGCACGGCCCCTCTGATCCTGACCTGCAGGCTAATGCAAGCTGGAGAGCATCTCTGGAAAGCAGGGCTGTGCAAATAGGCTGGTTTCGTGAAAGCAACAGGTCTCCAATTAAGCATAACGGGAAGGAACTGTTTCCCTGGGTTTTGCTCTGCGAGACCAGCTGTCTCAATTAACTGGCTCCCCTTACAGTGTTTTTCAACTGTACAGAGATGAGCCAAGGACACATGAACGTAACGTGATCTGGGAAGATTCCCCGAGTGCCAGGAAGCTGGAGCACTGCTGCCTCCCTGTCCTGCCTCTCCTCTTCATGGAGGTGCGTGGCCTGGGCGCTCACTGAGCGGGGCTCCTCTGAGCAAAGGTTGGAGGGGAGCTCTTCGGGCTCTCACGCGCTGTATTAATGCTGCAGTGGCTCCCTAACCCTGGCATCGCAGAGCCCCTGGGGGCTCTCGTGCAATTGCCCGGAGCGGTTATTGCTCTTGGCAAAAAAAAACCCAGTTTACTGGTGATGGTGCAAACCCTCTAACTTGTGGGGGAAACACCCGAGCGATGCACACCGCTAATCTCTGCCCGTGGCTTCTCTCCTGCCTAAGGCTCCCTGCAGCCTGCTCAGCCCATGTCCCAGCCCTGTGGGGATGATGGGCTGTGGCTGTGCCTGGGCTCCCCACTGGCTCCTTACCCCTTTTGGGGGAGGCCGGCTGGGCACAGGATGTGCTTTCTGCCCCTGCTCTTGCTTCCTCTACCCCTGCTCCTCCTGTAGCCCTGGCCACGTGCCCCACAAGGGGTTTTCTGCCCCTTGTGCCCTTGTCTTAGGGGTGAACAGTGGCAGCGGATGCTTCCTGGGACTTCTGGGCAGCCGTGGCAGCAGGACGAAGCTGCATCAGCAACAACCAGCAAGGGGAGGGAATTACTGGGTGATAAGACTTTTGAGGATTTGCCTAAGGTCCTGTGATCCCTCTGCCATGCAGCTTTGCTCGGGGCTCCTCTCCCTGCCGACTCCTGCCCACAGCTCATGCTCGAGGAGCAGCAGTATCAGCCCTGGCAGATGGAGATGCCGGGGCACCAGGAGCTGGTGATTTCTGGGGCCCCCCCGTTTCGTGTTAACCCCTGCCACGCCAGCAACTGCTCTGGCTTTGCCCCCGGTGGCGCAGCGTCCTGCCCAGCCCCACAGGCATGCAGGAGGCCCAGGTGGCTCGGTGAACATCATGTGAGGCAAGGAGCCGGGGGCTGACAGCGGCCCTGGGCCAAGTCGTTATGACCATCTGCTCTGCGCTGTGCCAGGCTGACGGCTGCTATAAAGAGCGTGCGTGCCGCAGAGCACTGAGGATCTGGCGGTAACAGGAGCTGAAGGACTTCAGAGAGGAGCTGACTCTGTCTTTTCAGTTCTGCCTTGTGTATATTTATCTGTCCGTACAAATAGAGAGCACTGGCTGAGATGGCTGGGTGTCGCCAAGCTGTGCAGGGGCACGCCGAGCTGGCTTTTGGCATCGCCCTGCCGTCGGCTCCATCCAGCCTTGGTGTGATGTGGAGCAGCCGGGAGGTTTGAAGGGCAGCGGCCAGCAAAGCAGAAGGTTGAGGTTGCCAAACGTGGGCAGCAGGATTTGATGGTTTTCTGCGGTCATTTGCAATCCAGAGGTGGGATGCAGGGGGGTCGCTGCCTGGGGGATGACTCGGGATCACAGGAAGGGGAGAGGTTGCTGCTCGTGGTGGCAGGTAAAGTGAGGGCCAGGATCCACGAGGCACGTTGTGATGGTGAGAAAGGTGGGGCGGGATGCAGACTCTGTCCTCTCACTTACAGGAATTGCGGCCAGTGCCTCGGTCAGAAATGGGACTTTTATCTAAAATACACACCTTGGCAATGCAGAAGAAAAGCCGGAAAGGGCTTTTGCTCAGTGCTATAGAGCAGCCGTCAAACACCTGACTCTACATTTTTATTTCAGCCAACAAAATTAATGCAGCCTGAAGCAATGCTTTCTCTGAACTCAGTTTTGATTTTTTCAGGAAAATGTGTTATCAAAAGCAGAAACGTGGCAAAAGGATTGAATGAGGAGCGCTTGGCTCTTGCGTGCCCAGGGAGGCGGTGCAGTGCGGGGCTGTGCTTCGGGACCTCGGTATTAGGGAATTTTCTAATATTCTGTCTTTGAATCTTAGTCCTCTCCTTTTCTTTTAACTTGTGAAAGGCATAAAGCTGCTCTTAGCTCAGTGGAAAGAGATTTTCTTTGTGAGCCAACTTGGACAAACTTCAGGACCTGCTTAATGCTGGTTCTGGTCAGACTGAGCTTCAAAGGGAGATTAATTTCAACTGAGCTTTAAAATCTTTCATGAATTGGCTTAAAAACAAGGATTATCAAAATGCATCAGCATTGAAAAGAACTATTTAAAAATAAATCGGCGCTTACAATAACTGAATTTAGGGCACCAGAAATGTAACTGGGGAAGAAATGGGAGATGGTGACTCCCTGTAATATTTCCTAAACCTAACAAGGTCTTTTATTTCCATCCCAAAAGCACAGCGAGAGTCAAAGAAAAAGAAACCCGAGTCTATTTGACTTAAAGGTCATGAGACTTAGCATCATGATATTTGAGGGTCTCGTGATTTTTTAAAATGTTAATACCGCAAGCCCTACGTTGGGAAATTCACTGCCACCAGTTATCAGCTATGACTTGAAGACTGTAGTTGTTTCAGGTCTGCTTTAATGGAGGTTTGATAACAGAGTTATCAAGTTACCTATAGGGAAGGTCTTTTATACAAGGCCCATGAGAAAGTATGGAACTGGAGATATTTTTCCTAATTTCTATAACATTTCTGCTATTTGCTGGCCAGTCCAGCAAATGTATTTCATTTTTTTAGGATTTTGGCAGCTCAAGTCACCATTGCATCTCTAGTTTTTGTCCTCGGGGATCTCAGCACACCTCAGAGAGATCATCTGAGCTCCTGCCTGCATCTTGGAGAGTGAGGACCAAGGTCTGGGGGTGAAGCACCTCATGAGCCCAGTGCAGAGCTGGGTTTAAAGGCACATTTCTCTTTAGTACTTGATTTTCTGAGCCTGCCTCTTCTCTGCCTTTCCCAGCCCTGAATTTTACTCACATGTCATCTTGAAGCTGTTGGTTAAAATTCATATTTGTTTTATATGTAATGCTCAGCAAGTGCACAGGGCAGCTCTTAAAAGGTCAAGTTTATATAAATATATAATGCATAGTTATAAAATATATAATTTTAGAATAAATTTTGAATGACTGTAAAAGATGGGAAGGTTTTCTTAGGGTAAGCCATTTTAGTGCTAGGTCAGAGGACTCCTGGACACACTATATTTTGATTTATAAGCTTTTCTGGCCAGGTGTTGCTAGCAAGAAGTCAAAAAGGAGTTGAAATTGTTGGTGTTCAAGCCGTGCCTTGGGCTATCGGACCCCAGAAATGCTCACATGCTGCAAAGGCTCACAAGCTTCCAGAAAATCTCCTGCCCTGTTATATCGCATATTGCGCTGCTTAAAATGATAAAAGGTGGTTACAGGGTTGTCAGCAAATGTTGTAACTCATCGCGCTGGTGATATCAGAGCCATCGCCTGTTTTAATTTTGACCCCATAACGAAGTATTGACCGTGCTTTACAATAAAGGCCCAAGATACAGTAATTCTTCGCTCCTGTTTTTGGCTCACAGAAACATAATTTTTGTTTTTTTTTTGTTTTTTTTTTTTTCCAGTAAAAGGCACAAGCATATTTCCAAATTAGACTAACAAACCGGCAGCGTTAATTCTGCTGCAGCGCCGGCGCAGTGCGGGGGAGCCCAAAGTGCAGCCGGGTGGCGAGGCGCCGGGTGGCGAGGCACCGGGTGCAGGCGTCGGCGCCGCGGCAGGGCTGGCCGTACCCACCAGCGCGGCCTCCCAGCCCTCCGCCGAGGAAGCAGGGCAGGCAGCCCACCGGCCGTGCAGCACCTCTGGAGTCAGGAGGAGCTTTCTGCCTCTGAGTTGCTTCAGACGGACGTGTGTGTGTATGTATGTGTAGCTGTTGGCATGCTCTGCCATTGTATTATTGCAATTTTTTTTTCAGTTCTTATCTTTTTAGAGCCCTGAAACGTTCTTTGACTTGTGAAGCATGAAGCTTCATGTAGAGCATCTTATCCTCCCTCCTTGGCCTCATCCATCGCACAGCACCACTACGGCTCAACCCCCTCCTCTGAAAGCCAGGGGCTCTCCAGCCCCTGCTGTGGTCGGGCATCTGGCACAGGGAGGATGACGGGCACTGGGGACGGGTGTGGGTGTCCCCTGCTGCGAATCTCCGGCCCTTCCTTGAGCCCTTGCCCATCTCTCCTCCTGGGAATGGCTGCCATGGAGCAGGCGGCGAGGGCCATGCCTCCGGCTGCTCCGTCACCCCGGCGCTGAAGGTGGAGGTGACGCTTCTTCCCGGCAACTGCGTGTGATGCTTGCATGGAGCCGGGGGCACAGACCCCCGGCAGCAAATGCTCCCCTCGGCATCTCTTCACCGGGGCTGTTTGCTCTTAGGACGGATGGGTGTTTTCCCAACCGGAGCTACTCGGCGTGTAAAAGACAAGGAAGTGAAGTATAATTATGGTGTGAGCAGAAGGGCTGTGATTCACGGGGCCGATGACATCACGGGGCCGATGACATCACGGGGTCAATGACATCACGGGGCTGGGTGCTGCCTGCCTGATTTCTCAGCAGAAATTACCAGGGATATCGGTTAGCTGGGAAAAGGCATCCTCAGTAACTCAGTTACTTAGAAACAAATACCGATGATTAAATGTTGCCATGTATTACTTAGATGAGGTGAGTTCTCGTTCTGCACTTAAATGCAGAGGGGCAGGTGCTCAGCTGGTGCAAACACATCTGCCTCGGAGTAAATTAATCCCCATAAGTCAGGGGAGCCTGTGGTATTTACACCAGTGGTTTACTAACCTTTAATGCATATGCGCAGCCAGGAAGCCTCTCCGGTGATTGCCCACATTATGCTTGGTGCCTGCCAGTCCCTTACCGCCGCTAACACCTAATTAATTCCCATGCTTTTAAGGAAATGAAGCCATACAGAAATATGCCACCGGTAACAAATTACACAGTACTGATGCCACCAATTAATGCCGCAGGAAATAATACTATATTTCAGATGCTGAATGTTTTTTTTTCTCCTTAATTAATTTGTCACTGTACAATAAAATAAGGTTACTGTCCTGCCTGGAAGTTGCTAAATTAACATTCAGACATGGTCCAAACTCTGCTAGTAGGGGAAAAAATATAAGGGGCATAGGTCTTTATTTTTTTCCCCTCTTGTTTTCTTTATGTCTGAAAGCAAAGAGCCAAATAAGCATATAAGCCTGCCATACCACCAAAGGATTGCAGCGACTGTCCCAGTGCTCCCAGTCTACACCAGCACACCTTCTGTCCCAGTGCTCCCATCTCGCCTCTCCAGGGAGCCGACGCTGCTTGCAGCACGCTGCGTACTGCAATATTTTCCAAAAAACAGTGGCTGCTAAGGTGGCATCGGTCCCTCACATGAGGAGCCTGCGGGGCTCGTTATTACCTCCTCGCCCAGGTGATGCAGAAGCTTCTGATGTTTCCCATGCAGGTGAAGATGTGAGCGAGACCTCTGAACTTCTGAGACGCCGTGAAACAGGTCGCAGCTTCGCTTTCCTTAAATAGGATGAATTATGGCAAAAGGAGGAAATGAGATAAAGTATGTACTCCTGGCAGGGCTGAACTTTGTACCCACAAGGGGCAGTACCACTTAGGTGAGCCTGTAAAGGAGAAGGTCTTTTTACCTAGCCAGGAGTGGTACAAATGCACAGGCTGAGGTGGGTTTTTTTCGATTGAAAGCACATGTGTGAATGCATGAGGATTCGTGCGTGCTGGTGCCATAGAGCGGCACAGAGTGGCATTGGGGAAACAAGTCAGGGCAGGTTACCTGCTCCTTCCCGGATGGCCTGGGAGGGTGCGCGAATGGAAAGCAAAAGGGAAAGCGGGGTTGCTGGGTGGTAGCGCCTGCATTTGTCCAGGGCGGAGGTGTTTACCCGTGCGGGCTGTGGCTGCCTTTAAAGCACTCTTGTGTTATCACCAGGGTGCTCTGTGCAAACACCCTGGAACCACTGCTCCAGGAACACTGGTAGATTAAAAAACAAATTAATCTCACTTCAGTGAGGCAACAGAGATGGGACGAGACGCCAGTTCAGCAGGGCTGGCGTGCGGAGTGTAGCCCATCTCTGTTTGCAAGGATTAGCTCAAAAATAGCCAGGCTAATGTTGATATTTTTATTTATTTATGTATTATATAGCACCTTTCTAAGTGTTTGATTAGGAAAAAGCAGCATCTTGAGACATTTACCACTCCCTCCAGGTTGCAGCATGGCTCTGACTGGTGCTGGGTGGTGGTCAGCATGTGAGTAGCTGAGTGGGTACCGGCATCATTCTTGTAGGGCCATCAGAAATGGTCTCCAGGCCATCAGCCAGGGAAGCATCTCCCACCAGGGGACAAACGAGGCCTAGAACAGACACCGGGTGTCAAATTAATAAGCAGGAGAAGAGAGCTGGCTGGGTACCACAGCTCTTCAGGAGGGGCTCCTGCGTCCATGGCTCCCAGGTGGTGTGGCCAATGCGGCAGGCGAGGCAGGGTGCCTCCTGGCATGATGGCAGCACACGCTGAAGAAATGCAAAACTAAGCCTGTTTCTGACCCTACAAACCAGCCCTGAGAGCAAAGGCAGCAACTCTTACAATGTGTTTTAAAAACCTGTGCTGTGTGGCAGCTCCTGAAGTCAGAAATGGTAGTGCTTCCCCCTGCTCTCCCCAGTCTTATTCCTCTGTCCTGCCAAGACATAAAGTTAGTTAAAAAGAGATTTTTTTTTTCTTTAAATACCACAGACTCTCATCCGGAGAGAACAGCCGTCAGCGGGGCATATTCTCAGCGGGCTCTCGGCGGCTCGGCTGTCTGGAAGGAGCATTACGCAGTGACGTCAAAGTGATCCACCGGGCTACCGAAACTCCACCTGCCCTAACGGGTAATGAGAAACGGATTTGATAATGTGGAAAAGCTGGGTGTTATTGAGAAATTAGATCAGTCTCCAATTGGATTAATTCACAGCTGGTAGCTGGAAAAATTCATAAAGGGCAGATCTGTATCCATCTAGGTGAATTTTCTGTAAATCTGTAAAGTATGAACATTATCCATTGAAAACTGTTGGAATAGCAGCTAAGGCTCAGACCTGCCAGAGGATTTGTGTGCTGGGATGCCCACTGTCACGGTGCACCCCTGGAGCATGTCGGGAAGGGGCTGGGAGGGATGTCCTGGCTTCCAGCCCTTCCGCCAAGGCTGGCTGGACATTTGGCTGGGTGCCCCCATCGCCAGCCGGCTGCCCGGGTGGCCCTGCTCTCGTGACAGTGTCTTTCTCGTCTGAAAAGTGGAGCAGCATGGCGGGCTGGGTTGGGTGTGCCTTTCTCCTGCTGTACCTTACAGCCTGGTGGCTTTGCCATGCTGTCCTGGATACGGAGCTGTACGTTTAAATCCCTTTGGGCACCGAAAGCACCAGCACCCCAAATACCAGCTTCAGGATGCAGCTCTCAGAAAATGAAACTGGATGAGTTGAGCTCTGACTTCGCGACTGCAATGAACGCAGTGGAAATCTATTAAATGCACTTCTGGGGAATTATTTCCCAGCTTGTACTGGACTGGCCACAGCTGAGGTTTGAATTTGGGCTATAGATGTAAAAAAAATGCACAAATGACGCTGGGTATTTTGCACCTGGCAAGAGGAAAGCATCCAAAAGTTAAACTGGCTTTGGCTTGTGTTAAGAGGAGCTATCTGCGCTGGCCATAAATCGAACCGGGATGGCTTAATTGCTCTTTCGCAGTAAATAAAGCAATAACTGAGATGTCTACTTTATAATATAGAGGGGATCTCCCAGGCTATGGAGGATGATAGCTAGCCAGAGAAATCCATTCGGAGGCTCTTTGGGATCGATAAGCAGTTAAGAGAGCTGTGGGAAGATGACATTGCCTGTCTTTGTGCACAGGCACCCCGAGAGGTGCCGGGCTGTTAAAAGCATGAAGGGCAACGCTTGGGCTCGGATCCATCAGCTTTAAAACATGGTGTTTTCTAGCTGAGTTTCCACTCGGTACCCAAATACAGAGGGGTAAGAGCAGCCTGTACACCAGACTAAATGGCTGGGGACCCATCAGCTTCAGTAGCAGCGTACCACCCTCACCGTGGGATGGTGTCTGAAGGTGGGGTGATGGGCTTAGCCACCAGGTTTATTAATATTAGTGAGGGCTCTGTGGCTCGGAGGGCATCCAAGGCCAGCCTGGCGCTTGCAGGCGTGTGGCAGCTCATGCCAGTAACCAGCCTGACTTAGGCTGGAGCAAATCCACTGTCACGGTGGAGGGAGCGGTTAAGAGGCTTAGAGCTGGTTTTAGCTGAAGACTTCCAGGAGGTACTGTGACAGGGCAGCAGCTCCATCCAGCTGTCTGGGAAGGGTTTCTTCCACTCACGAATATACTGCTGGTGGGGTGGTTTGTGCTCTTAGTGTTTTGCTAGGCAGGCTGTGCTGTTTCACCTATCTCTGGGGCAGTTGGAGCCTGCCATCAACCATGGGAAACTTAAATGGCAATGACTGGCTCATCCCTAATAATTTACTTTGAAAGTGAGAAGTGAGATCAATTGCCACTTAGCTTCCAGCTCCTGCCCTGCTGGTCTTTTAAAGGAGAAATATTACAGCCACCTTCTAGCCCCCACTCCCCACTCCCCACCCGGCCCGTGTTTAATTATTAATTCCCCCATGCCATGGGAGAGCCGGCGGGGCAGCAACAGGAGCTGGACCAAGCTGCTGCCCCTCCAGCCCCAAATCCAGTTCAGATTCAGAATAGACCAGGAAAAGCTGAACTGTGAAGCAATCACTGCTGTAATTCTGCTTAGTGATACGCAGGGGTTTCACCCAGCACCTCTCCCCGCGGGTACACACACCTTCCTCACTCCGGTGATGCGGGATGCTGGGGTCAGCAGGTGATATCAGACTCATGGCGGCCTCAGAAGGAGTTAGAAACTCCTTCTGTCCTCTGAACCAGGTCCCTTTAGAAAGAGGGAAGTTCTCCCTGCTGGTTTCGGAGCAGATGCACCCAGCGCCATGGTTTGCCAGCAAACACTTGGGAAGGTTTGGGGGTCAGGCCGTGGCATGGAAAATGATATATTATGTCTTCCCTAGTGAACTCGTGAGAATACGTACTGGCTTACGATCACTTCAAGGACGGAAAGATGGGAGGCTCACAAGAGCCGTTATTTCCAATGACTGATTTGCTCAGCCTTACTTAATTAGCTCTCCTTGAGCCAATCTGCTTGAGAGGCAGTGAGTTTACCCTGATGCAAAGCACAGACTCATAAAACTAGGGCTGCTTGAGGTGTCTGGTGTGCCAAGGCACCATCAGCTTTTGCCTTGATTGTTTCCAGCAGATAGCTGTCTGATCCGGTCTCAGAAATGCTAATGATAATGATTTTTTTGGGGGGAAGGTGGGGTAGCCCCCTGCTAGGTGCTTGGAGATCCAGGCTGTTCAAACTGGACAAACTTAATGGTAGAGTTTGAAACACAAGCCAGAAGGGCACTCAGTGAGCTTGGCTGGGGTTTGGCCATTCAGCTGCACCAGCAGAAATATTTTTAATTATTTTTTTTTCTTTTTGCTGAAAGGATATTATACGCGTTTGAGCAAGCAGTAGTGTCACGTTTCTCCAAAAAATGGGGACGTTGAACTGGGGAGAAGATACAGCCTAGCTAACTGCGTGCTATAGGGAAGCTGGCTGGAAATTGAGACGTTTGATCTGCAGACTGAAATATCAACCAAAGAAAAGAGCATGCCATGCCCCGCAGAGGGGAGTGGGGTGCCTGGGCTCAGCGCTCCCCCGGTGCCCGGCTCTCCCTGGGGAGGGAGGGAGGAGAGGCTTTGCTGAGTGCATCGCTGGGAGCGGGATTAGTATTTAGCCGTTTCTACTTGGTTTTCCCTTGAACCTGGAACAGAGACAGGTATAACGGGCAAGTGCTGAGCTAGCCAGAGGGCACAAGTGGATTTTGTACCCCCGGGGTAGCAGACCACCCCACAGCATCTCCGCGGGGTTCGTTAGTGGGGCTGTCCATGACCTGGCTGTTCCACTTCCTAGAAAGCGTAGGAGAAATCCCCTGAGAGGTCCTCCCCTCCAACCTGGCTAAAATTAACCAACCGGTTCTGAAATTGTGGGGTAGAGATTGGGGCATGGATGTGGATGT
>VZTV01087301.1:0-10835 GCA_013400875.1 Anhinga rufa | reverse complement strand
CCTGACATGCCCCAGAGGAAGAGAGCGGCACAGGAAGGTAACGAGAGCTTCGCTTTCTCTTTGCATTTGCACTGCAGCTGTGGGAATAATAATAGTACAACTCAGCAAAGACTGAGGCTGATTAGCAACTCCTGCTTGGCAACTGCTTGTACTATAAATAGTGACAAATTGCTTTTCAACCAATTATTACAGTCTTATTATTGGAGATGAGCTAATAAAAAGGTATATGTAACATTCATATGGGAATGTTAAGGTTCCTTTTTTTTTTTTTAGTTACTACAGATGAAATGAGATTATATTTTTGAGTATGCTTAATTTAGTTCACTGATTACTCTTATAAAGTGCTTTACCATGTTTCCATGAAGTCAGTTCTTTCTCAGTTTTTTCTCAAAAGTAAAAACAACCTCCCCCTTGATGATTTCCAAGATTTTCTTCTTTTGCTTAGCAGCTGTTACCGCTGTTGAAGTACACACATGTCCTAGGAGGAGACGGTTACAGGTCATCCTCAAATAAATGCAACATGGGACCATGCAAGATGAATCTTACAACAGCAGATGTATCTGCCAGGTCACTCCTCAGCGAAGTCCTTATCTATTTTTATTTAGTCAATACAGATAATAAAATTTTTGTACAAGATGTCGTGATACTTGCTGTTTATAATATGAAAATCTTCTCACAAACACATCTATGCTGTCACATCATCAGCTCTCCCAGCAGCCAAAAACAATGATGATATTCCCAACTTAAATGTCAATTAGCTGCAGGTCTCATCCTGGGGGAAGCAGACAGACACTGCAATGTGTAATTAATACCATTGACATGAAAAAGTCCATAATTAAGCAACAAAGTCAGCATTCCACTAAAGTTACTGTAGAACCTCACTGCTTTTATAGTGGTGTTGTGACAGTTTCAGTATAGAAAATACATTCAACAAAACATCAGTATGTCATTTTACATTGTAAAGACTGATTTTGAGGTAGAAAACCAAAACTTTTCTTTCCCGAGTCTTCTCTTTCTGGGGACCTTACATTTATGATATTCCCCGTGTTCTATTCATACCTGAATTTTATTGTTTCTGTTTAATAAGTAGTATAGATCCATTCCTCTGTGCTTGTTCATGGGTGGCAATGGAAAGGCAGAAGGTGGATTATACACCATTAATCCACTAAAATAGGCATCTCTTTTTCCATTGCTTGCATGTGGAGTCTTTAGCAAACTGCAATGTGAACTAAACTTCATGAGCCCAGTTGTCCAAGTTAATGGCACTGGGAAGCAGGCGGGTGGTTTAAATCTAGCCTAATCTAAACTAAAGCAGCCTTCATTTGGTCTCCACTGGCAGAAAGCCTGGATGCTTACCAGCAGAGCCAACATATAACAAGCTGAAAGAAACATGTTGTAAGAATGGTTAGTATAATGTAATCTCTGAGTGTGACACCATATCTGTGGATATTAAAATACTTGTCAAGTGGAGGCCATTGCTTATCTATCAATAATTTTCTGATCTATATGGCTCCGAGACACTGGAGTGCTGTGGAGCAAGGGAAAGGAAGGGAAAAAGGGAAAATATGTAATTTTGCTGTATTTGCCTTGATCTGCTCTTAATACTTCCATGTGTATGCTTTTCTCATTATAGAATATAGAGCTCAGTTGCAAATTCTGTATGGAAAATAATTTATTTACATTTAATTGTATCTCTTAATTCCCATATAATCACATCTAATGAAACAGGTCTGAAGCTGAGACCAAAATGTGCAGGAACTGTGGAGGGACCAGAAAGGTAGATGGAGAAAATCCTTTCCAGCAACCCCATGGCATGTCTTGACCCCGCTGTCCTCAATTTTCAGCCACTAAGAAGAACTATCACATACAGTACAAGGAAATCAAATCGGAAACATGCAGGAAAAATGAAGAGGAGCTTCCCAGCACTTTCACCCTTTTTACTACCCACCTCTGTGATAAAGAAATCAGGAGGAATGACCAAAAGCAACAAAGGGAATTGCGAAGTTTCAAAGAGAGTGTATGTATCTTTTCAGTCTTATTTCTTCAGCATTTAAAATGTTGTCACAAAACCATATAATTTTAGTTCTTCGTGTATTTATAAAATTACATGTTTTTCTTTAAAAAGTCCTTCTGAAATTTAATCTTCCTTTTCCGTGGAAATCTCAGTTCTGCTGCTCGCTATCCAATAGTCATGATTAACACACAGAAGCAATTATCTGGAAAAAATGAGTGGGTCTTTTCTTCTTCTGGCAGCAGCTTCTAAAACTTGGGTACATGCTTGCTTTAGGCAATCTAGATTTTGTTTTTCTGAAAAAATTCAGATTTTTGTACCAGAGACAATCTAGAAATGGAGCTGCTGACTCTACCCCAGCAATACGCCTGTATCAGACAGGCATGGGTCAGATTTGGTGTGCTAAATGTCTCTGCAGTTACATTTTATTTGCCTTTGAACACCTTTCCTTATGCAGCTGGTGTATGTATGATATCAAATTAAGATGGGAAATTATCTTGCCTTCTCTGCTATTTTGTGTATTTAGGCTAAAACAGCCTGTCATCACAAGTCTAACAAAAGACCTGTCCCTGAAAAAATGTGTTTCTCCAGAAAAACCCTGTTAATCCCTGGCGATTTGTAGGGATGCACCACTCCCTTTAGGTGGTATCAGGCAAAAGAACTAAAAATATTTTTTTAAATTTGTGGGGGAAAAGAGATAATTATTTTCTTCCAATAAAACCCATAATTATTTCAAATTCCCTTTGTTTCACACTTCGCTTTTCTTGCTATTCTCTGACCAAAATACCCCTCATCTCACTGGATTGTGTTTCACAGATTTCTTCCCTGCTCTGTGTGGTGATATCACTTTGCGGCATGAGTTGAATGGGAACGGAAAATCTGCTTCCTGAAGCGAGAGGAGAGATGCAGGGGTGCTGGGGATGGGGATGACATGCATTCCCCAGAACTTCTGGACTGCATCTGGAGCTAAATGGGCCTTATTGTTTTCTTCAGTGGGGCCAACCGATACCAACAGCCTCCAGCAACCTGACACTACTGTAAGTGCAATTATCCCACGGGAGCAGGAGTTAGCCCCTGGTCTGTACGCAGCCAGGGAAAGCAAAGCGATCTCTATGCAGCACTTGATCTGTGGTTTAACCGAAGGCTATAACGTGTAATCTGTCCATGTTGATCACATCCATATAGGTTTTGACTAACAGCCTAGTTTGTGATGTGGTAATGTGGCTCACTCCCATGATTTGGCTGGAGTTGAGCAACATTTCAGGGACTCTTGAGAGAAGTGCATTCCTGGAAACCAAGTGATTATGTGAAAAGAAGAAATTGGGGAACAACCAGAAAAGACAGGCCTGTTTTTATTTTTAAAAACTGAGAGTTTCTAGTCTTTATGGCTGCAAAGAAAAGCTGGATAATGTGACCTGGATACAATTTGATTACTTAAACTTCAGACAGAAAATAAATGAAATTACATTTTTTTATTCTAAAATAATCTTTAAAAAGAGATCTGACCTCAGGAGATTCAGAGGGATTTGATTCATGGTTTTAAAGATACCTACTAGTGTTTGACATATTGTCAACAACATAGCATTGTTGACATATTTTCTCCTGTCCACAATTTCCCAGAGACTACAGGAGGATTTTCAGATTCTGCTGTAGATTTTCAAGAAAAACTTTCCCAGTTGGTGGGTGTCCTGGTTTTAGCTGGGACAGAGCTAATTTTCTTCACTGCAGCTGGTACAGGGCTGTGTTTTGGACTCAGTGTGAGAATAACACTGATAACACACTGATGGTTTAGTTGTTGCTGGGTAGTGCTGAGCTAGTCAAGGGCTTTTCCAGCCTCCCATGCTCTGCCGGGTGCCCAAGGAGCCGGGAGGGGAGGGGGCACAGCCAAGGGAGCTGACCCAAACTGGCCAGAGGGATATTCCATAACATACAGCGTCATGCCCAGTATATTAACTGGGGGGAGTTGGCCGGGGGAGGCAACAATCACGGCTCAGGAACCAGCAGCATCAGTCGGTGGGTGGTGAGCGGTTGCACCACTTGTGGGGTTTTTTGTTTGTTTGTTTTCTTCTTTTTTTGAGCTTCATTTCTCTCTCTCATTATTTTCCTTTTTATATCATTATTATTGTTATCATTGTTATTGTTATTACCATTATCACTATTATTTTATTTTAATTATTAAACTCAACCACGAGTTTTCTTGCTTTTTCCGTCCTGATTCTCTCCCCCATCCCTCAGGGGTGGGGGCAGTGAGCGAGCGGCTGCGTGGGGCTTAGCTGCTGACTGGGGCTGAACCACGACAGTGGGGAAAGATGATCCAGTTTTAAAAGTCTGTCCATGGTTTGGGGCACCTCCAAGTTCCAGCGGAGGGAAAAAATCAAACAACCAACCAAAACTACCAGTCTGAAATTCCTAATTCCTTCAGGAACCCCTTCAAAGATCAGGTTAGGGACAAAGGAGAGGAAAAACCCAGCATTTCAAACTAGATTTACTTATTCTAAAGCACTTTTATACACACAATACTACAGATAAATCATTAGAAGACAGAGATACCTTTATAGCCTCTGTAGACAAGATGATACTGACTTTTCCTTAAGAATTAAACACAAAGACCCACAGGACCAGACCTCCTCTGCCTGGTGGCCCAGCCTGACCCACAGACTTACATGACGCTGGTCATGGTAGTGCTGTGGGTGAGGAGAACTAGCCAGGACCAACCATGAGCAGTCTCCATGAACACCTTCTTCCACACACAAAATTCAGTCCAGGTTTCTCAGCCGCCTGGGCAAAACTGAACTTCACCACCCAGTGACAGTACCAGACCAAAGGAGAGTGTCATGGTACGGCATAGCTCACCAGGGAGTCCTGAAGAATTGAGATTGCTCTTCAGAGAAGGTAAGAGGGACTGTCAATTTTGTATCCTCATCCCCAGTACTGATGATCCTCAAGGACCAGACCTTCTATCACAGAAGCAGTGGACACCCTGGCCTTCCAGGATGTGGACACTATTTGTTGGCTTTTTTTTTTTTTTCTCCCCTATTTGCCCTGTAATTCAAGCTGGCTGATCACATCCCCGTTGTCCTCAGAGATCTTCAGGAGACTTTTGGAAACTTCAGAGCAACAGTGTCCAGACAAACTTGGGTAGGTACCCCAAAACTTTTCAGGTTTTCATGTCCAGAAGCAACATGACCTTCTAGGAAAGAAGTGACTCCTGCCCCCAGGCAGGATTCTGTCTGAGTATTGCATAAGGATAAGTGCTTTTATGAATATTTCCTTTCCAGTGCGGATGGTAGATCTTATCTGTAGGTTGAGATTGACAGTGTGTGGGTCAAAGGAGTCTGACCATTCATTCTGCTGCCCTGCTGCACAATCTGTAAAGCTTATGCAAGCAGAACAGCAGAGCCTTTAAGCTGCCAAGCAGGAAAAAGAAATTAAAACAGAGAAACTAAATGTACTGTGGATAAAGGAAGACATTGTGCTTATGGTGCCCTAGGCAGGTTAGCTACACATCAGATCTGAAACTTAATGAAATCAGTGAAAATATTTTCATTGATTTCAGTGGGATTTGGATTATGGCCAAATGGTTTAAGGCAGAGGAGACAGAATAATATCTGAGCATATAACTGCCTAATATAGTTGCAGCATGTAAGATATATACAATATAGCATGTATACTCTGGAATTTTATCCGTATCAGGGAAGACAGTTAGAATAACAAGTGACCTTATTTTGCTTGAAAAAAATGTGGAAGAAAAATCTTAATTAATTTCACCATGTTTCTAACCTTCTGTAACAGAAATTGGGCATAAACCAACAACAAAACGACCATTGTACCTCTAGAGTAGAATGTAAACTAAGTTGTTGCTACACCGTTAGTATCATTTACCTTCAGACTTCCTGCTATAATACAACAAATGAAGATTTATCCAATTCCATCTTGAGTGATATGATTCACACAAAGTGCCATAAAGCCAGTTTGTACACACGTAAGCCTATGTAAACAATGTTTAGGTCTTCATAAAATTCTGCTAGGTGACTATAGCAATACTATACAAAGTAAAGGAAGGTAAGGGAATATATAAGGGCTTAGGACTGAACTGACTAGTGCAATTACACCCTCACAAAACAAAATCCCTATTTGTGAGTTTGCACTGGATTTCAGAAGGTCCAGCTTTCAGTGAAAGATATTAAACCTGAAACTATCTCCGGATTTAGCTATATTCCTATGTGGGGGTTAGATATCTCCAAAACACGCACCCAGACTACCTCCTCAGTTCATAAAGCAAGGGAATGCCTTTCTTCTGACCTTGCCTTATCTATGATTTAAAAAGGAGCTTTTGACTGAAACACAGAGGATCAAATATTTTAGGTAAGCATCTGGTTACATTTTTAACAATAAAGAGTATTGAAGCTAGTTCTCAACACAGACACGGTCTAATCACCTTTCCCCTCCCCTTCCCTTTATGAAAATCTAAAGAACAGTAAACATTTGGAAAAATAAAGAACAGTAGGCAAAATGAGGAGGAGAGGAAGCAACAACAAAAAGAAATATATTTAATAAAATTAACGAAGTTCTCCTCTTGAGAGATTTTTAACTAGCTAAAGATAAACCTTTGCTCTGTGAAATGCCACTTTTATTTTTGACAGAATATAAATTCTTTTTCAGTTAAACAGAGAAATGGACCCAATCTCAATCATCTGATAATGCTATCTGACCAAAAAGATTAGAAAATAAGTTGCTTTTTGGTGCGCATGATCATTCATAACGCATTTAAACTAAATACTTTTTCACTTCATGTGAAATATGACTAGCAGAAAAAACTTACAGAATTTATAGGACTATAAGAATTGCTAAGGTTAGCCTATTTACATGATCTTCATTGAAAATCTGTTTTGAATAGAAAAAAATGTAGTGTTTTACATAATAGAGAAATGTTATTATATCAAGAAACAAAAGCTGTGACTCATACCAAATTAATAGTTAACTTTATTTTTTCATTTTGTTTAATATTCCATCAAAAAGGAAGTGAAACTTTAAATTTTGCAGCTAAAAACCTCACCTTGAAGCAATTCTGTTATAACTCACTGTATGGCCTGGCATGTATAGATTACCTTGCAGCAAAACAACAAATTGAGTTGTCTACCATGTAGGTGATACTTCAGTTGCTTTCTTTTTATTTTAACTGTTCAGAGGAAAGAGAAAGAAGAGAAGTTAAAAATACGCTGTTCTACATGGCTTGAAGAGTTATTGCAAGTTAAACATTATTTGAAGAAAGTATCTTATCAAAAGCATGAACAAGATTTCAAGATTTTTCTATTTTTGTCTTTGGTATATTTCCATGGGGAAACATGAACCAATACAGGAAATGTCAAAATGTAGGCCAATTTTATGAGATTTAAGACTAGCATCAGGTCCAATTTTATTAAGTTCATTGGTGTAAGTTTACCAAGACTTCTGATGAAAGGTTGTATTTTCAAAGATTCTTTGTTCAGAAAAAATAGTGGGTTTATAACATACTGTCTTGGACATAATATATTATAGCACCTTTGTAGATTGTAGTATTATTACCTACATATTGAAAGTTTTATTTCTTTTTGATAGCTTGACAGTGATGCTCCATTTTTATGTTATTCTTGGTGTTTCACAGAATTTGTTTCCTGGAGCTGCCAAAAAACCAAGCAACTAGAATCTCTGCATCGGAGCACAAGTTTTTCACACCAAGAAGCTAAGATGGCTCAGGCATGACTTCAAGATTTATTTTTCAGCTAAAAAGCAGAAAATACACACAAAATAAACACAGAAACTTTACAGGTAATGTTTCACTTCCATAACCCTTTCTCCAATCCCATCCCAATTTAGACCGCTGCATGTCTTGAATCGCATCCATGAAAGAGCACTTAACAGATTTGTGCAAGTTTTGCTTGTGATCCTTAAAAGTTTTCGCTCTGTTTTTCAGCAGGTTTGTTTTATCCCTCTATCATGCCAGTCTGTGTATTTCAAGTTCATTGCTAGTTCATTGAGACAAATGGTAGAGGTCAGTCACATGATGTCCATTGCACAGCAGTTCTCTTATGTCCCTCACTTTTTGAATCAGCCTGGCTCAAAAAGAAGCCCCCCCATAGCTTCTCAGAAAAAGACAAATTGCAGTTCATCTGAATTTTCTAATTCCCCGCTGTCCTCCCCGCTTTTTATTTTAGTCCATCTTAAAAAGGCACTTACATTGCAATTTCCACAAGAGAAGACAAAAATAATCACCCTCCCTTCTGCCAAATTTATTCCCATTTTTGTGCCATTTTCCATGTCAGTATACTATAATTTTATTGTTATTGATACCAGTTAATAGAAAGGGTTCTTTTTCATGTATTGTAGGTCAATAAGCATGCTGTTAGTTCCAGGTAAGCAAACAAAAAATACATAAATGTAGAAAAATAGGTCTTCATGCATCTCCAGTCCCCAAATCAAATTCCTCCTTGAGACAAAGCTATCCTCATCCATGTTCTTGCTGGGCCTCTGCTGTATGGAGATGTAGAGTATTCCTTATTTTATTCAGTAGTGCATTCATTTATGTTTTATATTTGATGTGACCAAGGTTTCCTTAATGAGTTTTCCAGGGGCATTCCTTGTGATATTTCATGGCTGGATCACTGAAGACTTGTGAGTCAAGGGCCGGTCCTGTCCAACCTGCCCTCTGAAGTGACGTTGTTTTCCCCAGCAATCTGGATAAATACAACAGTTTTTTCTCCTACACTTTCTTCACTTTTCACAATTCCTTCTTCCCTTGTCAAAGAGAAAGATGCCTGATCAGCCAGCATCTTTCATTCCTTCTCCTCTTCCTTGCATGAGGAAGCCCTAATGCCCAGGTGATTCCTGAACTGGATCTATGACTTTCGGACAGATGTACTTTCTGTCCTCAGCACCTGACAGAGTAGTCTGATGTGAAAAAGCTGAGACTCATATGGAAAACCTGAGTTACGTGTGCACCTTTGCCCTGTTGGGATCCTGAAAAAATTAGGTCATGTTCTTAGCTGTATTTATGGCAATGTGCTCATAACTGAGAAAAAATATTAAATCTAAGAGGCATGTCCCACAAGCCTGGCTACAGTGGCTTTGTGGTCTTCGCTATGATTTGCCATTTCTTGTTCATAGGAGTGGTTGGCTAGGGAGGGATCATGACCAGGCAGGTAACGCAGGACAAAATATGTAATTATTGCCTTGATCTTTACCCAGTGCAGTGGTTCTCGTCAGACACAGAGGTCACTGAGATCATCTTCAGGCTGATCTAATTTATATCAAAAGCTGTTTGAGCCACCAGATGGTTTGTAACTGAGAGTGTGGTGGGGTTGCCTCACCCCTTATTCTAAATTTCCTGCAGCTATGGAAATGAGACCCAACTGTTTTGTTTGAGGAAAAGGTGAAATAAGAAGTGCCATTCAAAAGCTCTGTCTTGAAAGGGGCACTGTGCTGGTGGTAAACCAGTGCTACACAATGAAGTAGGAAAAACGGGTTGGAGACATAAAGCCTGCTGCAGGAGAGGGAGAGACCAGTAGGCTTTTGGGTGTCTTTTAATTATTTCTTATTTTCTTCTTCAATTTTTCTTGAGTAAACAGCCAGCCTGCCAGAGAAGTTCAATCCAACAGAGGGTCAAGATGATCAGATGTTGAAGTGCTCTTTACCAAAGTGAGAATCCTGTCCAGGAGAGGAGCATGAGAAGTTGCCATCAACAGCTCCAACAGTCCTCCTGAAGCACCACTCATCTTCTCCAGTGACTGCTGCCCAGCCTCTTCTCCATCGAGAGCACGTCATGTGCCTGAAGATGAGAGCAGGATAAGGGCACCAGATCATCAGGTTTTGATAAAGCAAAGGTGTTAGGAAAGGAGATAAGAGCATAGAAAGAGGGAAGAACATGACAGGGCATGATGGAGAAGGAAGGGGAGAGAAGGACTTGGTGAGTCCTCGGTGGAGGCAAGAAGACGGAGACATGAAGCTGCAGAAGAGACTGTAAAATCAACATTTGAACAGGGAATAGAAGGCCAGTTATTTCACAAATATAACAAATATAGCATTTAAAAACATATGCAAAGGTGGGAAATCACTTGGTACGTGGCCTTCTTAATTCCATGGCAAAAAAGCATAAGAACATGAGACTTCAGAGGTGGAAGATAAAGTAGTGTTTGTGGTCTTAAAGGAGGCAAATGCTAATGATGAAAGGAAAGATCAAGAGTTTACATTACAAAAAAAACATAGCTGTAGACAATAATCCCAGTAGAAGTAACACTGTCAGAAGTAAAGAGCAGAATGCACTGCAGAAATGAGAGGCACTGGCAACTTGTAAGTCTTGGAAAGGGCACAAGCTAGGGGTGGAGGTCAACAGAGAAAAGGGATTCGGTGTGAAAGATCATAGAGAAGGATCAGTTCCAAGTAGAGTTGAGGCTGAAAACACATCACTGCAGTAAGATGTGAGAACCGATGAACTATTTTAGGACAAATTATAAGATAAGGAATAGGAAATGAGAGGCAGCAAAATGGAAGTGCTAGCTGATTTGATGATTAAAACTAACAGAGGAAAGACTGGGGGACTTGAAATACAAATAAAGGGGGGGTAAGCAGTTCAAATCAAAGGGAAGATACCATGAAAGATGTGTAGTGACACCAGTCACAGTGGAATAAAATTAAAACAATTAAAAGTAATTTTTTACAAAATTGTATTATCTGATTGCTTTTGCAATAAACATTTTCATCAAAGTCACTTATTTACATTCACTGGAGCTCACAGTATCTTGTTCTTGCTTGACAGATAGACAGCTGAGACAGATACGTTAACAGAGCT
>VZTV01087293.1:0-33280 GCA_013400875.1 Anhinga rufa | reverse complement strand
GCACCCTCACAATGAAGAAGTTTTCCCTCAGAGTTAGCTGATTATTTTGTATTAAAATCTAGGCGGTTAGAACAACCACGAAAGAGGCGACATCTGATTTTTCCCTGTTTTAAAGACACTGGGACCGCACGATGCTATGGCTCCAATTCAGCAAACCACCTGCTTAAACAGACCCTGTGGTGCAATGCGGGCTGGCTGGGCACTCACTGCCGTCGTGAGGAGACGGAAACCTCTGAGATGCCAGCAGCGGCAGCCGAAGAGCAGATCTCATGCTTGGCAGTCACACCACAGCCCCCGACCCTGGAATGGGCAGGAAAGGGAGACAGCAGCATCGGGTTCTGCTCTGGGGTGCTCCACTCATCGCTTAGGTCAAGACCAGCCTCACAGCAAAACCAGCGACCTTTCTGAAGCAAATCTGGGGCTTGACTTTTGCAAAAAGAATACCTGTTTTAATCAAAAATAAATGGGTCAACACAGGCACTTCAGCTCTCCAAAATCTCCATCGTAGTGCAGAGCCCTGGCAGTACCACCAACTCAGTGGAAAGGGAACCAATAGGCTGCTCAGCAGGCTGGGGGACCACAGCTGTGCTCTCCTTTAGTGGCAACTCCATGGGGCTTGTTAACCCCAAGATGGCAAGCTGCCACGTGGCTCTCTCGAATGAACGCCACGGCTATTGTACAGCAGTGGAAAGAGCCCAAGATAACCCAAAACCACCCCCATCCATCCACAGCTCATCAGTCCCTTCCATTTTGTTACTTTGCCCCAAAACAGTAAAAAAAAAAAATAAAAAAAATCAGCAAGTTGTGACATTTCAAATTCTCTCTGGGATTTAAAACACTCACTGCAATGACAGTTACCTCCAACAGATAAACACTTCCAGCTAGAAATAGGATTAGGTGGTAGGAAAAATGTGTGTATGCCGCCACGGACCTCAGTCCTAATAGGATTCAACGAGAACACAACCTATCAGAAACATAACCTAGGGTGTGTTTGAAAATGTAGGCCGATTAAAAAAGAAAAAAAGTAATTTGAAATCTTTGCTAGTGACCTTACTAATTAATTAAGCACTGTTTCCCATTTCGCTGTGCTGCAGGTTGGAGCTGACCTGTTATCAGTCTGCTGTATAATAAGCTATGGCAAACTACAAAGCTTTTACAACAGCAAAGCAACATCATGCTTTCAGATAAGTTTTATAGCAAAAAACTCCTCCTTTTCAAAGCCTTAGTAATACCTATCTCTTTTACAAACTTTTCCTGTATTATTACAGACTTTTTATATTCAAAATAAGTTCCAAGGATTTCTTTCGTGGACTATGTACATAAGTGCAAAAAAGGTGTGTCTCACACATTCGTACACTAACTGAATCAGTTTAACTGCAGCATATTTGTATCTTCAACACTGTTATGGGGTCATTCCACAATATTTTTTCTTATGTACAGTTTTTGCTAATATAAATTAGTATTAAAATAGTTATATGCTTAATTATTTAGCCCTGATCGTAACGTAATTGTGTGAGTGCTCAACTTCTGGAGAAAAGAAAGTTGCAGGCAGAGCTACAGTACTGAAACGGATTAATTCTGAATTCCCACCGTGTGAATGAACGTGAAATGAAAGTAAGACCGGTCACTATGTCGTAAATACAGGCTGTCGTGTTTTCGTAGTGAAAATACTGTGGAATAACCCTTGCCACACAACAATTTCTACAAGCTATAAAACCTGACTCTAAATCCATGTGTTGTAAACTTCTTGACTGAAAAAGTGACCTTAAAGACACAAATTCAGCGTTCACATGGGACTTTGGGATTTTAAAAATATTCAATCATATCTTTATCTGACAGTATCGAACTGTACCTTTAACAAGCTCATACTGTTACACATCACTTTTAATTTACATGTGAAAATTTCACAAATAATGTATACAAAGGTAGCCATGTTGTAGTTTTGTTGCCATAGCAACAACAACTTAATATAATTAGTTAACAATGAATCTATCATTGTAGGAGTTACATACAAAGTTAATTTTGTTCTTAAACTGTAAACTATACAAACTAGTTATGGACTGTATTCTATACCTTACCATGCTTCAGTGTTGGTTTAGAATATAACTAAATGGGCTGAATACATGTATTAAAAATTTTAAACTTTCTCTAACTCTCCTTCAAAATTAAATTCATTAGTTACTAAAGATATCAAAAAAAGCAATAATGAAAACCTTAAAAACTAATGGTAGAGAAATTAAAATATATGACATGAATTAATGCGTCGTAGCCTAGTAACAATGTGTTGTAGCTCTATTTACATTTGGATTAGGCTATCAACTATTTTTTTTTTAAAGTTATTACAGTCTTTAACATACAGTATATACTCTAAGGCCTTCAACAGGCACATGGTAAAATCAGGTCAATATCAAACTAAATCCATTCAACAGGAATGGGAAATTAGATTTTCCTCATAAATTTCACCTTTTTCAATTTTCATGTCTGTGAAATGTACAAGGGATAAACAAAACGAGGACTCCAGTTTCTCAATCATTGTGTACCCACGTGTCCTAGAGCTACTCTACCGTGCCAGCCAGCAGCCCGCGAGGTGGAGGAGCAGACATCTCGCCAGGCACACGCGTCTCCTCCTCTGGCCAGCTGCACCCACAAGACACGCACCCATCTCCATCGCTGCCTTGATGGTAGTGGCCCAGCTCCGGCGGGACGTCCGCCACCACCGATGTGCCGGGAGGACCCCCCTGCAGGAACCCAGAGCACCGGCGTGGCTGTGGTTGTTGGCCAGCCCGGCAGTGCCGCCATTCAGGAACACTCCGAGTGTGGTGCAAGACGGCAAGGATGGAGGGCAGAGAGGAAAAGCGCTTCAGGGTGTTCGGGAAGGGGGCTGGCGCAGGCTGGCCAGGGAGGTAACAGTTTCTAGAACATCGCGATGCAAAAATACACAGTCAAAAATCATCAGCTAGAAATTTCCAACTAAAAAACACGGCTGATTGTGAAATCATGTTCCAAATTACTAAAAACACTGTATTTAACAAAAATAATCTTAATAGTTTTATGAATCCATTTTATTTTAAATCCCTCTTTTATTGTCTGCTTATGTTACAGTTTAGTAGTAGTACTTTTTATTGAAACTACTAACAACCTTTTTTCGTGAAAATGATCAATCTCAGCTTTCATTTTCCTTCTGCATGACCCGTTTTATCCAAGTTTCAGCATTTCTTGCATATTGTTTGCATAAGGCTGAGAGAAATGGACAAAGAGAAATAACTTTGGATAAATAAAAAATATAGGTTCATGGAAAGTGGGAAGCTTATAAAAATGTCACTAAAATTATATCAATTTAAACAAACTTACATACATCTCTTGTCAAATAAAGGATGATATTCATGCTTTTATGACATTTGTTTAGAGTCACTAACTAGCTCGGTGACTTTGTAATAGTCTATTTAGGAAATTTATAGTCTGGCGACTGTTTTTTTTTCTTTTCTTTCTTGAACAAAGAAAATTAGAGCAAGTCATTGCACAACTAGTTTAAATAGTGCTACCTCAAAATGGCATTTTTGCCGAGATTGTTTTGAATTTGGTGAAGTTTAGTGCTTCAAGCTTCTTTCCTTAAACTCATTTACAAATTAACTCTAAATTTGCCAGCAATATAAAAACTGTTGTGGCACCTAATATAACTACCCTGAACATCCCTCATTGGACCTCTTTAATAAAAATAATCCTTAAACGCTTTTTTTTTCAGTGCTTTAAGTGACATGAAAACAGCTGTATTCTACGTTTACATTCTATGCACATCTATGCCAGACGTTTAAGTCGATAAATAAAATAGGAGGTTACATCAAAGTGTCAAGATATACAAAAATCCATTTAGCACTGAAAAAATTCCAACCTCCTTGAACTCATAAAGCCATACAAGCTTGAATGCATCCTTTCTGGCTTAAGAAGATCAGCTCTGTTCTTTGTTGAGGCACTGGCACAGGTTGTGCAAAACCCATATTTGATACACAAATAATTTCAAACAGGAAGTACTCAAATCCACTTTTTCCACTAACAATGTTATGGTTTTGGGAAACAGAAACTCAGTGGTGAAAAGAACAGGTATGCGGTCGCCAATATAAATGAGAGTCACTGATTTCAGGCAGCACTGCTGCTTGTGAACACTGATGGCTGGGGAACATCTATGGACACAACTGACTGTCAAAACATGGGGTTCATAAAGGAGGGTCTTGGGAAGGGGGGATGTTTTTTCCCCCTCTCTCAGGGTTTGGTTCAAAGCCTGCCGAAATGAATGGAGAGATTCCTTCTGGCTTAAGGCCTTTTTCAGCTGGGCTCTTCAAAGGTTCTTGCTGTGAATGAGTCTCCACGGGCAGACAGTCAGAGCCTGCTCTGGGATGCACTGGCTGTGCCCTAGATGCCCTTCCATCACTTGCTGTCCATGGAGATACACATCCAGCAAACTATCTGTGCTCACACTGGAGGGAGAGGGGGCAAGAAAAGTCTCTAACCAAGGCCAAGGAACTTGGAAAAGAAAAGAAAACCTGGTTGTCAGAATTTGGCACCCTACAGGACCACTGTGAGCTCGGAATAGCCAGCCCTCTGGGCGCTGGGAGCTGGCTTTTTGCTTGATTTCAGTAAAAACTCTTCCTCTTTGTATGGAGTTCATGGATTCACAGCAGCAAATCCATCTCTTCCATAAAACCAATGATACTGTAGAGCTATGACAGGGATGAATTTGCTATATCCTCAACCAAAATGCATTCTGCAGCCAGATTGTTCAGCAACGCAGCATAATGACAGACTGGGCTGTCCAGGGTGCATGGGCTGAAAATTGTTTTATTCGTGCGTATGAAAAGGAGGTATTGAGAACTAGCCCTTGTTGTGCGGCAAACGTTGCTCTTGATCAAGTAGAAGGTGCCAAAATAAATCCACTGACCTAGAGAAGCTCCATTAAGATGAATGTTTATCTATGGTAGAAAGCTTATGCTGAGCTTTTTCCTGCTTTGTTACTGCTGTGTTTGCTTTAAAGGGCCAGAGATCATGGGGGAAAAATAACCCACTTATGGAAAATGGTGATTAAATAATTGGTGCATGCTGACAAAATTTCAAGAAGAGCCACATAAGATTTCAGGCCAAAATTTATACAGAATCACAGAAGCTGAAAAATGTTTCAGCATGCTTAGTGGAGACAAGCCCCTGGGCACAGTATTACCCAGCTTGGGCTAAGTCATGGCTATGGGCCCACTCCAGCTAATGGCTGGCATTTGCTCCTCTCCAATGCAGTGAGTCTTTGCCCAACTGAAGCTGTCTCACTTCAACCACCTTTTTTTTTTTTTGTTTTGACTGCACCATGAGAACAGCAAGAGATTGTGCGCCATTTGCAGCTGAGAATGCACTTCAATAGACAACAGAACTGCAGAAGTCCCTTGATGCTTACCACCATCTGACCAAATTGTTCCTGTCCCCTTACTGAGCCTGGGCTTGCTTTTTTTTTTTCCCCCAAAAGTTTCCAGAATTAGCTAACTGTATTGAAAGAAATACCCTGAACTGGATGAAAATGACAGCTGTCCTTTCATATCACTTGTACAAAAAATTTGGAGACCCTATCTGAAGGCAAATTTTAAATCATAAAAGGAGCATTTAACACAAGTAACTTTAGCTGACATTAACAGCAAAATCCAGTAAAGGGCAGAACATTCCCGTGTCGTGTTTTTCAAGCACATAATTCCTGTTTCCCACAATAACATTTTTAGTAAAAAACAAACAAAAACCCATAAAACCTACAGTATATGAAAACTTAAGACATAACAATAATGAAAAAATGGTATTGAGTATACTTGATAATGATGTACACTTTAAAACAAATCAATAGACTATGATGTAAACAAAACAGTAAGATAACACTTTAAAAACAAGACAAACATTTATCCATCGATAGTATACAGTAAACCAACAGTCCGCTGTGCAGATGCACTTATCAGGATGGTAGTCATAAAATGATTAAGTGTGTTAAAGTAATGTGTTATAAAAGTCTATTATAATTTTCTACTTGTATATCTTGTATAACAGAGCGCTGTTTGTTAATTGTTTCTATNTTTTGACATTCCCATTGATCAGTTTTTGGTTAACATGTAGGCTGCAACAGGCTTACTGTAGAGGTGGTAGAGAACGATAGAGGGAAGAGGGGATATATACAGAAAGGCCATGCGCAGCTTCCCACCAAGTAGTCCTGGTGCTCCATAATTTTACTGTTCAGAATTTCAACATGGTCTGCTGCAGGGGAAAGAAAAAACAACAACAAAGAAAAAAATGAGAAGTTAGAAAGAGATATATCTATGTTTTAATAAAAGTCATTCTAAATACATTTACATCCTCACTGCATTGCCCAAGAGGTTGCCATTAGTATGTTGCAGAGAGAAAACACTTTATTCCCTTAATTTTCTGACCTAGGGTGAAATTGCTAATAACACACTTGGCATCCTCTTTAATCTGCACTTAGGGCTTTCCATTTCCAGTGTGCTTCACACACACTGACAAGACAATTAGTGTAAGAGGGAGGTGGGCAAATAATAGTCTTATTTTTGGACAGGGTGGCAGGTAGAGTGACTAAGGAGAAGGTCAAAGGAATCCCTGACCCCTGTTAGCTCCCGTTTCCTTTGGAGAGAACCACAGATAGTCACATAAAAATCTCATCCTAAGGAGCCACGAGCCAAAGGCAAATCGGGCCCAGAGACAACACACAGACACAGAAACCCTGTGTTTAGGAGACCCTCTTCTGGGAGCAAATTGCCTCTCTTGGGACGTTATCACAAAAATCCTTCCCTGAAGGACAAGGACAACACTTGCCTCCTGCAGAGCTAGGCTAGCCAGCCTGGCTACCAGGACCTCGTTGACCATGGAGGAAAGGAAAGACATCTGCCAGAGCAGCGTTTCAATTATCCAGCTCCCACTCCGGCAGCTTTGGGAATTGCCCCTCAGTACTGCAGAGTGCCAGCCAAGGTCCTTGTCTGGCAAAACATTTGAGCACGTGAGCAATTTCACATGCTTGGGTGGTAGCATGAGAGGATGTGTCCTCAAGAGGTTTGCTTGCCTTTAGTTTATGCACAGACACGGTGCGTAACAACCTAGGAGTGGGATCAAAACATGCATGCTGCCGCATGAAAATGGTCGGTGGTGGGACTGTGAGCACTGGGCAAGCTGGGGGCATAGCCCTTTTCTACCAGCCTCCGAAGGTGGTTTATGTCCTGCAGTGTTAAGAGGACAAATGCTTCTGGCAGAGCGCTGGCTCATGCACATGCTCACACTGCCCTAGTGAAGAATAGACTCCTTGTCTGCTACTGACTCAAGCCTGATCCCCAAGAAATCCCACCAAATTCAGTATGTTGACCCTACTCTTTTCAAGCCAAGGTTTTTCATGGTCCTTAACGGCACTGCCAATGCTTTGTTTGGCAGACTGTGCCGTGCTCCCTACTTACTAAGGAAATATATCCCATGAAAGTTCCTCACCAAATCTGAAACCACTAATGATTGACACTGAGTTTAAGCATACACATGTAAAAGTGAAAAGAACTAAGAAAAAAGAAGTTCCCTGAAATAAATGCTGAAAACAATCTCAAAGAGTTCAAGAACAATGCTCTTCCAATGCAAATTATCTGCTTATCGGGTGGAACAGGCTGTTTTGCATGTGTTACGGAAATGGATTAATATGTCAGGTGTCACATCTGTGTGTCTGTCTGTCGTTTGGGAGAGCAGTACACTGTGTAACACAGAACACTTTCACTAATGGGGACAGCTTGGTGTTCACCCCTACATCAACAGGGGTCCACGGCCACAGTTAGCAGGTCATTTATACATACATATACATATGGTACTTTATTGAGGTCAGCAGAGATGAGTAACTTCTGACAATTGCTAAAGAGATCACTAGAGAATTGCTTGCCAAATTAATTTCCAACATTTAAGTACTTGCCTGTAATATGTGACCTAAGGAAGAATTGGGTTGCATATCTGTGTATACTAAATAGCCTGCATTGGGAAAATCTGGTGACCTCTTCTTCAATTGGCTGAACTGCTCTTTACCCTCTTGGGGTGAGAAAAATACAGTGATGAACTGCAACCCTCAAGGGATTTTCTCTCACGAACATCAGCTAATGCTCACAAAGAAAAGCAATGGAAAAATGACACTGCTGCTACGGCTGTAAAATCTGTAAGTCAAAAAAAAGGACAAACTACTCCATCATTCCCACTCAGAGAAACCTAGCAGCCTAGGAAAGCCCAGGATCTGCAGGTAGGGTGAATGATATGTTGCTTGTGGCATTCATCCTGGTCTTAAATATACAGAAGAACCTCTGAAGAAACCCACCATGAGCCAGGTCCCCACTGCAGCTGAACAGCAGATCTCTGCTCAGACCAAGCCAGCCTTGCAGATACACAGCAGCTGATGATGACCCAATCCTGCTTACCCCAGGAAAGGAAATATGCCACTAACAGCGAATGAGAAGTTACACCTTTTTAGCTGACTCATCACCAGAGGAAGAGCAGTCTTTGCCATCAATAGTGAAAATCCCTGAGGCATCTGCAGGCAGCTGGGAGCCGTGCAGAGCAAGAGCAACCTGTAAACACAGCCGTCAGACTCAGGGGGATGCAAGAAGGGAAGCTGCGAACACCGTAAAACAAGTATTTTAGACACAAGGAAACATTGCTTGTTATAAACCATAGGGCTGGTCCATATCTGTGCTGCAGCTGCTGAATTTCTGTTGAGTTTGCAAAGCGTGAAGCCCATCTGCCCGAGCCAGCCCTGCTCTTGGGGGATGCAGTGCCCTTGTACAAAGCAATCCACCGTAAAGAGAAATACTGAAAAGGAACTTACTGTTCTATTGGGAACTTCTACATCTGTGAAACAAACATGCTGCTACTCAGTTCATCTACTGATAACTGGGATATCTACAGCAAAAAAAACAAAGAACACAACACATTAAAACATTATCTTGAGATTGGGCTGCTCGTTCTGTCTTCAGTATCAGGTTAGTAAGTACATCAGTATCTTATAAAACAGGATCCACTTCCAAGATGTCTTTATTTTGCCACACATTAAGTACAACATAGCTGCATCACTATTGATGCCTCGTGGAGTACGTGGTGGTTGTACTGGGATTTTAACTCCATAGACTACAAGTAAGACAGAAATGACCTGAAGCTATCTGGCTGAAACAGGACTCATACAGCCACAGAACAATGCTGCACAGGAATTTCTACTTTCTTCTCATGACCAATACAAGTATGAGTAAGACCTGCTCTACCTGAAGATAACAACAAAGCACAGAAAAAGACTAGCAATCCCTACTGCAAGCAGTAAAACACTGCCTAGGACTTATGCAGGCAAAACTTCTATTGAAAGCCTTGTGACCTCGCACTAGCAAAAGACTAGAGGATGCCCCCTGAGATATTACTGACATTCGGCATGGCTAACAGCCTCCTAGAGAACAAAATGACACCCTGTTTCTTAGCAATAGCTCTAAAACCTGAGAGCATGACCAAAGAAAATACTAAAATTAGTATTGGGTGGGGGGGAACCTGTTTGAAATGGTCCCTGGTCTAACTGGGAGAAGTTGTGGCACACCAAATTATCAGGAAGCATCACTAGGACAGGTTGTGCATATACAGTTCAGGACTGGTGCGGAAGCAGCCATCACAACTCAGTATCTTCAGAGGAAAGTTTTGGAGAGAATTATGGCTCGGCAGACATGCATGAAATCCTGTACACTTATGGCAGTGCTACAATGGCACGTACTGCACATCCAGAGTAATTTCTGTAGGGATGGGTGATGTTACTGGTGTAAATAAGCTTCAGACTTCAAGGCCTCACCCCTGATTTTAGGGTTTTGGTTGGTCTGGGGTGTTTTTGGTTGTTTTAGAGACCAATCTTGCGGTGGAGGGAGGCCACTTTGTGTTTTCACTTCCACTTTCCAGCCAGGAGAGGACATGCCAAAATACCACAGGGAAGGACGCTCAAGGTGGTATTTCTGCTTGAGACTGAAAGCAGAAGTGCTGCAGGTCTTGCACAACAGCATGATCAGTTTTACAGCCCAGTTTTTCAGAACCTGGGGGAGGGTGTTGTTTTTGGAGAAGTGCCTGCACCCCTGCCAATCGCCCATCCCTACGCTCCGGCCGGGCTCGCCGCCCGTCCCACACACGGCAGGACCGGCCGGTGCCCCCTCACCGATCCCCGACACACACACACACACACGCTGCCTCTGCGCACCCGAGCCTGCGCCGAGCCGAGCGGGTTGGGAAGGCACTCGACCCCGTGCAGGATCTGGCCCTCGCCCGGTCCTCGAGATCTGAACACGTGAAAGAAAGCCATTGAAAGGGCCAAACCTGATTGGCGGTAGCTGTTGCAGCGAAGGGGACGCTGGTGGCAGGAGTTGTTGCTGCAGACACAGTGGTGGGCGTAGCACCGTGCATCATGGGCACTTTCGGAAGGGAACCATGGAAGCGACATACGGGAGGGTGGAGCGTATATATATTTTTTTTTTGTTTTTTTTTTTTATGTAACCATGGCAACATGTGGTGGATTTGGGGGCGTGGCAGGAATCACAGCAACAAGCCATGTGACATCGTCATGAAGGACACATCGGGGCGCAGCATGCAATCACAGTGCAAAGCAAGACAGCGTTGGGAAAAAAAATAAACAAGAGAGAAGGGGAAAAGCCAATTACAATTATAATTAAGGAAAAAACCAAAACATTCTCAACACTTAGTACATTTATAAGCAGAACAATGATGTATTAGACTCCGAGGGCCAAATTTCCAAAGGGGGGAGAGGGCGGGTGTGCTAGCAAAAGCCCACATCAGCTTGCACCCGTGGGGAGTTAGACACAGCCAGTGCACGTTCCTTTGGGTGGGGACATTTTGGCAAGCGCACCCTCCCACCCGCCTGGGAAAGCTTGTCCCCTTCCCTCCCCACCCTGTCCCCGCCAGCAACCAGAGGTACATGATGCACTTTGCAGCGGCTGCCGCAGCCCTTTCATCGTGTTTTCTTGCCTCTTTCTAGCGGGGACGATGTTTCGGCACGGGACAGAGCCAGAGGCATGGCAAATGAGCGGCTGGCAGCCTGAGCTCTCTCTGTACAAATTCAGCGTGCTTCCTTTCTACCCTAATTCTAGAAGATTTGGCAAAACTCCCCTCTTGCAGGGTTGGGGGGTTGGAGAGGGGAGTGGGCCGAGAGGGAAAAATACACGAATGCATCTGAACAGCTACAATTTGCAGAAAGAGCATCCAAAAGGACAACATGGCAGCAGGGAGCTCAGCAGCCTCCTGCAGCTGCGCATCCCACAGAGCACGGTGCTGGAGAGGATGCTCCAGGGTGCACGTGGGCATCCCCCAAACCCCGGGGCAGGGTTTGCAGGGCCAGGGAGCCCACAGGAAGGCCCGGCCATTCCCGCAAACATGCGGCAGGGAAGCAGGCTTGCCTTCCCCTCCACCCCAGCAGACATGGCAGGCCCTGGTGGGGAGCATGCGTGCCTGCAGGCTGGGCACACTCCAGCCACTGGACGTTGGAGCATGTGGGTTGGGGTTTCCTACAGGCAGAGGTGTGTTTGAAAGGCTCAGCTCCCCATCATGCAAGCGGTGTGTCCTCTCTGCGCTATAGGGATGGGGAGGCTTGAGAGCAGAGTGCTTAACCATTCCTGCCAAAGCTTTCAGACCTGCTCCCCAAAAGCCTTGCACTCTTCCCAGGGTGCCTGCTCCTGCCTTTCTCCCTTTGGCTGAAGCAGGCACACACCTGGATGCTGGTAGTCTTGAATAACCTTGGTTGGAGGGCAAAAGCTCAGCTTTTACCCACCCTGCTGTGCCCAGCAGCTGTAGACAGAGTGGAAGGTCTCTCAAAGACCTGCACAGGTTCCCAGTAAGACCCAGATGCTGAGCCTGAACACACTGGATCCCTCCAGCAGCAATGAGCATGTACTCAGCCCTGCCACCTCGCTGCATCCCACGTGCACCAGCAGCGGTACGTCCTTATAGTCCCTTGTACCTGTACAGCGGACACTTCACTAAAGAGATGAATCTTCAGCCAGTACACAGTCTAAGCCCTACTTCTCTCGCTGTACAGCAGAGCCCTGCTCTGGCAGAGGGGCTGACCCCAGATGTGTTCCTCCTTACCACCTTTATTAAACCAGTCTCCTAAAATGTCCTCAGAAAGACAACCGAAAATCCAAACTCTAATCCACCTGATGCCTGATACAAAAAAATAAACCAACAGGATCCTCCCATTGCTATTTCCTTTTGTTGCATGAGTTAAATGGGTTGTAAAGACATTTAAGTGACAAATTTTTGTCTCTGCAGTGGAACTAAATAGGGATGGGAACACATCACCTTGGGTTCTCTTATTAGTCACACAAAACACTGCACTGCACAGAAATTAAAAGGGATACAACCATTTAAGCCTCAAAGAAGACAGCGGATAGACAATCACACCACTCAGCCACCCAGGTTCTCACTGATGCATACTAACTTGCTGTCTCTTTCAGATTAGGAAAAGTTGAGAAGTTTGTGTAGAAAAACCTACCAACGCTTGCAGTGGGTGTCATGCACAGAACTGACCCTGCACACCATGCATTGAAGCGTGGAAAGATGAACAAAAGGGATATTTCATTAGTGAAGCTTCAGTGTTAGAAATCACTTTAACTAAAAAAGCAGGTATTCTCTTTGCAGCATTCAGTATTTAAGCACATGCAAACAGATTCTGCATATTGGTACATAAATAGTTTAAACTCAGTTTTAAGAGATCATAGCAAACCAAATTAATTCTTCAATTCTTGGGTAGTAGAGAATATACTTCGTCTCCCACCCTGGTATTAAATTATATGATCTATCCTAGAAATCAGGGTTGTTTGGGATTATTTTTTTTTTTACTGGGTACGTTGATTTCTTTCTGATCATGTCAGCAGAAAACAAATTACCCTTAGAGGAACATTACACTCATGTTAAAACCGACTCTCCAAAAGCAATTTACTCCTGCAAGCAGGGACCGGGATTCAAAGTCTCTAGTTTAAGCTGAAAGAGGCAGGTTTTTTTCTGGACTTGAAACAATTGTAGTGACAATGCCATTTTCAATAGACACCCAGAATTCCCCACCATGGTAACCCATGATGCTGATCTCTCAATAACTGAACAGGAGAAACTAAGAAAAGCAACAGCTCACTTCCCCTCCCCACGGTGTGAGCTGCTACATGCCGCTTCTCTGCTTTGCTTTCCAGAGAGCTGCAAAGGCTGAGACCAGATCTACAGTCTGATGCATAAGGGAAACGGGGATGCGTAACATAAATTCATCAGAGATCCATCCTCTGACTGGAAATTTGCTGCTCTGTGCAGCATTAATGTCCTCAGACAAAAGCAGGTGCCAGCAAATAGACCTGTTACACATCAGCCCTGTGCGTAATTTCATTGCCATGAGACAGGGCACAACAGCACAGTGAGAGTGCTTGGTAAAAGCTAATTTATGGTGCTCGCATCAGAAATGCATGTCCTTATGTCAACTTTGGCAACTGCAACCTTGAGGAAGAGGAGCGTGTAGCCAGCTGGGGGACTTGGCAGTCTCAAAGGTGTCAGTGTTTCCTGAAGAAGTATTTGGCTTGGCACCTAAGAGAGTTGTGGTAAGGTCAGCTCAGCCCATCCACTCCAAGAGCACTTTGCAGAGCACAAGGGGGGAGGCTACTACCTGAGTCCCTCCCTCCATCTCTCCATACAAGACTCCACTTCCCTGGAAAAACATCTTGGCAGCTGCTGAGTTCTGAGTGTCTCCAAGTGCCCTCATAACAGAAAGGCCACACAAGCACAGGGTGTAGGTCCCAGCTCTCTGGACCCATGCTCACACTTCAGGCAGTTTGGCCTCAGTATAGGACTGTCTCTAAAATTTTTCCCCTGACCCCAAGGAACAGCAAGGCCAAGGTCCAGGTCCATTGCGCATTCACCTGGAGGGACTAGCCCAGAGAAACACTTTGTATATTTTTTGTAAGTATCATCTGGCAAGTGAATAATAGCATTAAACTTTAAAAACATTGGGCATTCAGTTTTCTTACTATGCTCTACAATGATAATAATGATATTAAAAAATGAGCTATCAGCTCTGGAATATTCCTAATTCAGCCACTTTAATACTTACTACTGTAAGCAGGTTTTGTTTTTCATGTGGCTGCAGTGAATAGAGGTTAATTGGCTAGTCAGCAGGCACATCTCTGCCACGTCAATATTTTGAGTCATATATGAATTACTGAACTGCATCTTTCAATTTTACTCCGAGACCTTAAAGGTAAAATAAAAGCTGGGAGTTAAATTGCTTTTAAAAAGCTTAGGCTATAATACTGGTCAAAAGACAAGCAAGAGGGAAATATATGCCTTTAAAGAGGATTATATAATTTGTATTTACTAAAGACAAACCGTTCCCTCTATAAACACCATGGCTGCTAGAATATGTAGGTCACCGAGACAGAAGCTCAGAAAGATACCTGCAGCTTCAAGTGAGCAGGCATAGAGGTCCACAAGACATTTTAACATGAGTCAATAAGAGCGCTATGCAAGAGTCAAAGAATTAATTTGGGATTAACCAGTTGAACCATAAGGAGGAGAAACAGAAAGTATGAATTCGAGAAACATGCAGACATTTTTCTTAGTTTGACCACTTAAAAAAACCCAAAACCAAACAAAAAAAGCTAAGAAGGGATCTTTACAAGAGAAAAGCTCTGAATTGTAGTAGGTGAAGGAAAAAAAGTAAAAAAAAAATTAATTTTTCATCCATTTTTAACACAAAACTACACACTGATACTCTTTTGCTAAGGACTCTTACAAATCTGCTCATTAGCTCCATGTCTAGGTCATAAAAAGAGACAACTACGATGCCGGGGAAAGCAAGACGACACTTACCTGTAGGGATGAATGTAGGCTGTTGCAACTGCATGTTGGCTAGAGCCTGTTGGTAGTGGAAAACGCTTGGGTTAAAGACTGTGGTGGCACCATTGTTTTTTTCAAGTGCTGGCCTCTTTGGTAAAGGTTGAAGTGCACCAGGCGGCAGGGCCTGTGGATAAGGGAGTCATTAAAGACAAGTGGAGTAAAAAACAGGGGCCCAGATGTAGATCAAGCATGCAGTAAGTAATAGGGAGTTTTGGCTGCAAACCACCTGCAACTGTATCAGCTTAGCAAGACAGGAAAGAAAAGAGCAGCTAAACCACAGGATAAGTAGTACGTGAAATCACAACTTCACTAGGTAAGCAGTTAGTAAATGTACCAGGAGAAGGAGCAGAGTCCAGGAGAAGGGATGCTAAGGGAGCTTTTCAGCAGGACTGACTTGGGCACGCAGGAAAAAAAAGCATGAGGAGAAATAAGGGGAGAGGCGATCACCTGGACAGGATACAACGAAGAACAGTTGCAGGCAACAAGCATTAAAAAACAAAATACCAGATAATAGAAATATAGTAGCTGACTATTTAAAACCAAGAAGATTAGCATAAGCAACAAATGCCATGGAAAAAAAGGGATGCTTGCCTCCGCCTGTTTCAACACCTGCCTACACATATGTGCACACGTGTGGAAGCCAACCCATGTGTCCAGGTGATAAAGCGGCAGCTGTTACCAGTTACAGGCATAATGTTACATTCATAGTAAAATGCTTTTCCACTTTTTAGTAGAGAGCCTGAGCAACATGGTCAAGAACAGGCCTGATTCTTCACCGCCTGCACCAGTGGCACAGCTCACCACCAGCAGGTTTGGACTTGCTCCCAATTTCTAGAAGGCGGCCTCCAACAGTTATTACGGCTCACTCGTTACTAACAGTGGAAAAAGCCATTGACAAATCTGGTGTTCGAACAAGATTTGGGTGGGCCCTGCTATCAAGGCAAATCCTCTCTTCTTGTTCTATCACACCACTGGGCTTCTTCCAGCCTGTCAAACCTGTTTCATGATCAGACTTGGTAAAAAGCATTAACCCAACTCAGGAACTTTTCTCAGTGAGTTACTCATCATTCATCCAGGCATGTCTCAACAGCAAAGTAGTATGTCAGGTTCTTAGGAGACAGGAATGTTTCTAATGATTTACAGCTTTTCATTGTACCCAAGTAGAAACCACATTTTTTTTCTCCACATTGTGATAGAAAAGGGTCCTTTTTAATTATGCCCCGCAGCCCTTTTGCACGTAACGCTCCCATTGACGTCAATGAGATTTACGCGCATGGAAGTCATGCAGAATCAGGTCATTTCTGCCTAGTTGTGTTAGTCTGTATCATGTAGCAAAGCAATGGCTGAAAAATAGGGTTATCACTCCTATTTTTTTTTTAATAGGTGACAGTGAAGGGTAGGTAATGGAGGAGGTTTAGCTAATGAAGGGTTAAGGCTACAGACACACAGTACTCAAAAGAAAGGATACAAGTGAAGAGATTTTAAAGCCTTATGAAGATCAACACACAACAGAATATAAGTGAAAGCTTGCAACAGTTTGTCACCATCTAGAAACAGGTTTCACTTTAAATTTAATTTGCTACAGGAGACTGCTCATCTGAGAAATGTTAAGCAAGATACTTCCAGGCAAAACATTACTCCATCCTATCTCTATTCATATGGTGGACTTTGGATGATTTTAATATTTTAAAAAAAGAAAATTAGAAGAAGAAATTGCATTTGCAAAACTGCCCTCAGACATTCACACATCCTCTGCTAATGCTAGCAGGCATCCAGTGCCACCATTAGGACTTAATCTTTCCAGATTTCTTCCAGCTAGTACCAAAAGACAGCAGTCAAACACGGGACAACATTCTCAGACACAGACACCAAATCTTTTGCTGAAGATCCATGTTTTAGGATGAGATCTTTTAGGTAAAGATTATGTTAAATCTGACTGTATCTACATCTCGCCTATTTAATGATGGCTACATGAATGTTCCTCCAGGCACAGGACAGATTTGCAGCTTGTAGAGACTGGAGTAGCTCTGCTTACATCAGAGGTGCTTTACAGATTTACAGTGACTGAAGAACTTGCTGCTTAAATTCATGCTCCTTACTGTGCATGATTGCAAAACATTCTTTTTCACATGCTTCCAAAATCTGCCTCAGAAAAAAAATTACTAATTATAGCAAAGCAACTGTGCCAGGCACATAATGGACTTTTGACTCCTTGCTTCTTGGCCAAAGGCTGTCACCACCCCAAAATGCCCGTTATCCCATAACAGCAGTGCCAAAAGCAGAACAGCTGAAGGCTTTGAGACCTCACTGTGATGTCCTGGCTCTTTATAGGACAATTCCTGAGCCCAGTGTTACAGTCAGAGGGAGCGTGCAAACACCAACAGGCCATAGGGATGTAAAGGCACAATGGTCTATCCCACTGTCTCCGTAACATCACCCTTCCTCCTACCCTGCTACAGCCCCTTGGGAGCAAGGGAGAGAAAGGAGCTAGGGCACGGCAGTCCCACTACTGCTCCCTGAACAGCAGTTGGGTAGAGAAATCTGAACAAATGCAACATTTCCAGAGTCTTCTAAAGAAGCAAGCGCACTGCGGCAGCTGTTGTGCAACCCAAAGGCCAGCTCTGCCATGTGAGCTCTGTGGGCACAGGAGCCAGGAGCCCATCTCAGTCTGCTTCTGGTTTGACACAGCTTTCTGGGTCACCTCTCCCATCCCAGCATCCGGGGAAGCTTCTGTACAGGAGAATGCCCTGAAGATGCCCTGGTGCCAACCTGTCTAATTTCAGATATCAAGGTGCAAGAGAGCCCAGGGGGACAGAAGGATCCGGCTTCACCACTTCTTCAGCTTTTGCGTTGAGGTAAGAGCCCCAAATCAGGAGCACACTCGCTGAAAGGCCAAATGCCTGGGAGAGGTGTCTAAAATTGCACGTGATGACGTTGGGCCAGTACAGCTTCTGCACAGGCATCTGGCAGGGACACAGGAGCAAACAAGCATATCTCATTTGTAACAGGCCAGCAGCTCTGTAATGGTTTCAGGACCTGCAGGAACTGTAACAGCTCATGGGGAGACACTTCTGTCTCGCACCATGTCCTGGTTCTGAAGGAATCCCCCAAGTGTGTCCTGCAGCACCTACAAAAGGCAACGGGAGACTCCTCACCACATTTTGATCTTACTGAATTCTGTACCAAGTGCCTCCCTGCTGCAGGACAGGAGCTATGTAGCAATGAACTTACTTGGGGAGTTTACCTCATGCCGCTGCTTGTAATTTCCTTCTGGACAAGCTCTGACCATCACAGATGTAGCAGTAACCTTTGACTGTAATCTTTTGCGACTTTCTTTTTTTGCCTGTGTGTTTGTGTGCGCACATGGGTATGCAACCTATGCAACATGATCAGACCATCTGCACTGGTGAAAGGGTTAATTCATTTTAGTATCCATGTGATAGCCTGCACTGATCCTAATGAACAATTCCCACTACAAAAATGCCAGGCACTCTCCCATTTTTGGGCTGGGAAAGCCACATTCCTGCTGGAACACAAGCATCTGAACAAAGAGGTTTGTGCCACTTCTCTGCATGGCATGGAAAGCAATCTTTCAGTGTGACTGACAGATAAAAATGTACTGCATGCCAAAGTCAAAATTTCCCACGTGCTGGTTAACAACCCTCTCTTGTTATTTTTTTGCAAGAACTGGATTATATCTTTGCAACAAACAATTTAATTGCACCTCAAAAGTTCCCCTCAGATTGCTATCTCCTGCAAGCAGATCACACTTTCACCCCTTTGAGGGGTGAGGGGCTGGTCTGCATCTCACTTAGTGCTTCAGTCCAAGGCATGACAAATACAAAATTATCTGAGAGCGGGCAGAGGTAGCGCCCATTCCCTGGCAAGCAGCAGAAGCAATCTGAGCAGTTTCCTCTGAAGATTATACATGCTCCTATCACTACTGTGAATCCTTCTCTGGTGCAGCCTTCCCAAACAGTTCAGAGGAGGTGACATATTCCAACAACATGGTTGCAAACTTTCAGACATTTCGGAGCACAAAGACTATTAAAAGTACTTTATCCGATGGCATTTTGTTAAGTAGGAGAGACCAGGAGGGCAGGGGAGTTAAAGAGCTTTCCCATCCTCCGTCAAACCGCGTCTCCTTGGAGAGGACAGCAAGGCACCACGCAGGTCACTGCCTACGCTGGCTTTAGGGATGCGGCTGTGGCAGCCGTGAGCACCGGGAAGTGAGAGGCTGTCACGTCATTTACAGTGTAATTCCACAGCTGCTGGAGGAAACTGATCCCTAGCAAGATTTCCTACTGCTGTTGTCTAAAGCTCCAACGGGGAAGCCTCTTGACTACTTAAAAACCCAAAAACAAGTTTTCAAGGGGGAAGGGAAGCAGAACAGCCTCTGCTTCCCAGCTCTGGGAATGGGCAGCAACATTCCCAGAATGTTGCTTAAGGGCCTGAAGGCTTCAGGGCTCCCCTGTGTCCACTCTTCCCTTTCCCCCCTATAAGCTGGGCAATGGGAGCTGTTTTTTGTAGGTTGTATTGGATCCCTCATTATCCAGGGTGAACAGTTGTCTTCTACAGAGCCAGGACTGAAAGCAGACTGGGAGGATGGCTTTTGCCTCACTGTGAGTGTCACAAAGACAGGTAAAACATATTTGAGACTCAGAAAATAATCAAGATGGCTTGCAGACAGAAGCTGGGGGGGCAGATCCTGTGCCTGAAGCAAAAGGCACCCACAGTGAGGTCCCTCCGCTGACACTGCAGTATGGGGAGAGGAACCAGAGACAGAGCTAGCTGCAGCGGCAGTTGTCTCCCCAGCTTACCAAACAAACAACTAAACATGCATTGCACCCACTTCAGTTCCCTGCACAGATCTCTACAGGTGCTGCTTAGCTCTCTCCCTCTGCTTCTTTTAATGACAGGAACTGCCAGGACTGCAGAGGTCCTAAACATGTGCTGTGCCCATTGCACAGAACACCATTGTGCAGGGCAGTACCAGCATGACACTGCCAGGCAAGGCTGTGCTGTTGGGTATACCACAAAAAATTGCTGGATCTGTCCTGCACCACCCAGTCCTCTGGCATATCCAACACACTGCAGACCTAATGAGTTCCATTCTCACCGAAACATTGCACCTCATGACTCCAAAGCTGCTGCTGTTTGGAAAAATACCTCAAAACCCAGTGCTGCCTCCCTCCAAGATTATTCACTGCCTCCAAAAAGCGTCCGGGTTTCAAGAGGCAAAGCTCAGACGGTTAATGGATGGAGGGCAGGGTGCAGGATTGGCATGTCTGAACAGACACTGCAACATTTCTGACTGGGATGGGCAGTCTCCCCAGGCACTAACACAACAGACCAAGTGCAGAAGGCTTTCATGCAGACTAAGATGGTTACGTGCAAAGCAAGAAGGTGAAAGGTCCAAGTACCAGGTCAAAGGTTGCCTCGAGCGGTCGCTTCAGTGATCTGACAGCTGGCTGAGTCTTAATTAGCAGGCAGCGAGCACATGATGGCAATGGAATGGGGAGGGGGGTCAAGCACAGTAATAAAAACAGCAAGCAGAGGTGTGTCAGGAGAAAGCAACATTGGGGGGGGGGAGGGGGGGAAGAGAAAAAAAATTTAAAAAATGAATGCATTATACAATATATTAAAAAGATGAGGCATGCACATCGTGGGGCGGCTCAGTAATTACCTGGCCTAGCAGCTAGTCAGCTATTTTGCCTCAGTACATTTTAAAAGCAAAGAAATATCATCACAGGACAAGTGCTCTAGAGCATCTTCACTGTGGCTGGCACAGCAGGTGAGGAGCACTCAGGGATTAGCACCTGCAGGTGGACTTGCATTGGGCTTCAGCCCTAACTCTGCAGCTACACACCATGCGGAGGTCAGCAGGAGCACTCATGGCAAGGGAAGGACCACCAGTAAAGAAGGGAGGTTCAAGCACATGCTTAAGTGCCATCCTGAACTGGGGACTGAGCCTGACCCAGTTCATCTGACTGTGCTGTACAGACTTCAGCCAAGTAGGACTGAGTAAAGCTACTACTTGTGCATGTCAAGTAACTGCAAGATTGGGTTCCTCAGAAATATTGTCTGAATTTAGATTTGAAGTCATTCCAAATCTATTTTGGAAGGTACACCCATTTGTCTGGCATATGTTTTTTTGATCCGAGAAAACTGGGCACCATTCTTCCCTTTATTAAAGTCTTATTCCTCAACAGGTACAGTAAATGCAAACCTTAAAAAGTCAATGAATAATGTAAGCTATTTTGGTAGCAGGGGTGATGCAACAAGCCATCAATAAATATTTTAAAGGTTCTAGTTAACAGCATACAAATAAGGTTAATTACATTTTTAAGAGAAGCCAGCAGCATGAATAAAACACACACTGGCTTTGGTTAAGTAGCAGTGTCCTAGACAATTACTGAAAAAGTAAAGATTCAATTGTAAAAATACAGGAGTTTCATTTCAGAAGGTTCTTTTTCAACAGACCTGGGCTGTTGTTTCAACAATAATAAAAATAGTAAGAAATCTAATAAACAAACTGTGCAGGACAACTAAATTCTGCACTATAAACTGGTTCTTCAAATTACATTTCAGGTAATACTGATGCTACAAGGACGGCAGTTGTTTGATTTCTAGAATCTTCTCATTTTTGCATTACATTTCACCATGAATGAAAAGCAACCTCTCTTACTGTCTTTAAAAGAAAAGGTGTTCAGAAAAATTTAGTAACCTTACTTGTAAATCAAGAAGGAGACAAGAACCTTTTTAATATTGGTTATACCCCCTCCCCCAACCCCCAAAATAGTCACAGAATGGATGAGGTTGGAAGGGATCTCTGGAAATCATCTACTCCAACACCCTGCTCAAAGCAGAGTCAACTAGAGCAGCTTGCTCAGGACTGTGTCCAGGCAGGTTTTGAGTATCTCCAAGGATGGAGCAACCTGTTGCAGTGTTTGATCACCCTCACAGTATAGTTTTTTCTTATGCTTAAATGGAATTTCCTACATTTCATTTTTTGCCCATTGCCTCTTGTCTTTCACTGGGCACCACAGAGAAGAGTCTGCCTCCATCTTCTTTACTTCCCCCATCAGGAATTTATACATATGGGTAAGATCCCTCTGAGCTGCCTCTTCCCTCCCCAGGTTCAACAGCCCCAGCTCTGTCATCTCTGGAATAGACAGGTGCCATTAAATTGAATTCAACAGAACAGCAAACATTTACTCCAGCTAGGAATTTGATCTGGTAAATCTTCCTTGACTCATTTTTAGAATTGTAGGTAGCAGAAGTCGCAATTCAAATTAAAATGCAGGTAGGACCATCTCTACCAGGTCCTAAGTATCACACAGGTCAGGAAGTCACCTTTGGTTTGAGTCTTGTCATTTCACTAAGCCCTGGAAAAGGTATCAGGCACAAGGCTGTCCAGTTTGCTAGGCCTGAACAACTGATACCTTGTCTGCTCTGAAGTCAGTGGAAATTTTGCTACTAACCTTAACAGGCCAGGATCTCCCTGCAAAGGATATATGATGGGATGGGTGCTTTTTGCTTTCATTGTATACTGAGGAAGCTAAATTGACACCTATGACTTAGCCAGGGAAAGCATTTGCTGCTGTACTTGCATTCATGTCACCTCATGAAGTCACGGCAGAAAAATCACAGGGATCACCACCATGTCTCTAGCTGGCAGGATGTACTGTGCCACTTGGGGCTTCATGCTATGGTGAGCACATAGAGAGGATGAAGAGATGGGATTCATATTGCACATGCTCTCAGCTCTCTAGTCAGCCATTTACAAAGCACTCTACCGTTCCACAAATGACACAAATGAAATTTCTTAGCAATAGAAACATAGCTTGAGAAGAGCTCTACTTACCATTGCAGCTGCAGCTGTCTGGTTCACCTGGTGTTGAGCTGCCTTGATTTTGGCTTGCAGGTGTGCAGGGGGATGAAAGTACTTGCATTTCTCCCTAGAGCATCGACCTTTGATGTAATCCATGCAAACTGTAACAGTATTTTCATTTGTGTCTATCATTGCAATATCTATAGGGTGAGCATAGCGGCAATCATTCTCACCACGTGTGCAATTTCCACGCTGAAACTCTCGACAAACCTTAAAAGAAAGTCACATTGTTGAGCAGGACATCAAGTTACTGTTCATTCAGTATTTTCAACACAGAATAGCAGTTCAGTTGGCCACATTATACTATGTGTGTATTCTAAATCTATGCTCATCTTGGGTAGCACATATACCAACAGTCAGAGAGACAAATGGTGCTACTCACAACTGGTTCAGGGTATGAAAAAAACCCACAATGTTATCAAGGCCAATTACCAAATGCAAGTGAAGTACCGAATTTGTGCAGAATGGAAAGTGACCCCAGGAAGTCAATGTCATTTTGTTAAAACTTTTGGAGCTCAGCATTCCTCCCCTGCCTCTGAAGCTTAAATGTTAGTAACTCTGCCATTTGTGTTTCAGCTGGATTATGGATTTGTTACAGAGCACGCTCTTGGGTAGGACATCTAATTCTAAACGTTGCGTGCTGCTGTTACTTGCAACAAGTACCTTTTCCTAAATATGAGGAGCCTCTTTCACATAGTCTCTCTGCCCTCCACAATAAAACTCTGACCCTGGGGTTACACGACAACACGTTTGATTACACTGGAACATGTTTGTAAGGTGTTACCAAAATTGCTAGCTTTATGAAGATCTTGCAGATCCTCCTAAGTTATGAGCATCATAACTGAAGCATCAAAGGCAGAGAAAAAGGTTTCATAAAATGGATCTGCAAGGTTTCCTTGTCTGAGGAACTAAGAGAAATTGTTGAGGACTATAGCTGGTGGTGTAGATCACGTACCAGTGCACTATCAGACTGAGCGTGGGGAAAGGTGAGACATCAAGTGAGAACGGAAGCAATCAGCAAGGCAATATAAAGTATATTACACATAACAATGTGTTTTGAAATTACACCCTTCTCCATTACCTTCCTGTGTTATAATTTACACCTGCAGGGGCCTCTGAACTCAGGACCTCAGCCCTTATCTCCTGCAGAGCCTCTACTTAGGGTTTGAAAGACATTTACAACTCCTCCAACGCTAAGTCCCAGCATGCCCAGCCAACTGCGGGGGGACAATGTCTTTCCAATGCACCGTACCCAGCATTCCCAACAGGGTAATGCTTAAAGTTTTCCGTAAAAGCTCAGTAAGCCCATCTCAATACAAGGGAAGTGTGTGTTACTTCCAAAATATCTCCCACTCAACTCAGTGAAATGCAGAATGGTCACTTGCATTTTTTAAGTGTGGCAGATCACACGTAGAAAACGACAATCCCAGCCCTGTTCTAACACCCACTGAAATCAGAGGAGTGAGTGCCCCCAAATTTCCAGTGACTTCCAAGGATTTGGGATCAGGCCCCACGTGAGAGTCTGCTCAAGCAGAAAACAGAAGCCCTGTGTTAGGAAAGCTGCAGGTTAAACTCTGTACTGTGCTGCATCAGGTCATTTTAGCAGAGAGCAACAGCTGAGCCCACACACCCTGTTCATTCCCTCAGCAGTATCATATCAGATATCCAAATACCTCCAGTTTATCTGTACGCATCAGTTTCTGCCCAGCAGAGCCTCCTGGTACTGTAACAGTAGGATTTCCAGAAACCAAGACAGGAGTATTTGGTAAAAGCTCTGCAGGAACCAAGCCCATTCCAGGAGAAACATGACTCAGGTAGGGACTAAAAGCCATCGTGGGGCTTGTTGCAAGCGATGGAGTCACAGGAAACGTTGTCTGTGTATAGAAAGAGGAAAAACAAAATATTCGTTAAAAAGCTCTGTCATGGATTACCCATCAAAACCTTGCAGCACTTCAATCCTTTTAGACAATTTGATTAGCAACATGAAAATGCTGTGCTCTCCAATCTATTCATTTATCGCCATTTTCTTGCGATCCATTCGCTTCTCCTGACTCACAGATATGTGACTCATCCTGAACACAAGGCATCTTTATTTGCCAGATCAAAGCATATTGATGATCTTTATAGTTTAATGACACAATTAAGGATTTCATGCCAGCAATTAGGGCAGGCCTGAATTAAACAGACTTTCCATTCCCAAATGAATGTCTCGGCTTTTGTATGTCTACACCACAACGCTGCACAGAGACCTCAAAGTAAGCTACCGCTTCAGGACCTGGAAGCACGGAACTCCATTAGCTACATGGTTGAATTCACTATCAGCCTGCACTGAGCTCCAGGTTATGATGGCTAATGTGTCTCACGTAGACAACTGGGATCATTTAGAGTCAGGCAAGGCACCTCTGCTACAGTACACTTGGAGGTCTAGCATTCTGCACATCTGGGGTTTGTTTAAGACTGTCAACATCCTCCAGGCAAGAGCAATTTTGCAGGAGTATCCTGAGCCTATGGTCCACATGAATGGCAGCAAGAAGACACCAAACTCACCAGTGACACGTGCCAGACCTCATGGCTTTGGCAAGAGCAGGTGGGTCATGGGCTTGGAAGAGCCATGAACAGAGTGTACCAGATGAGATGGCCCAAGTGGGCCAGCACGAGGTCCAGGACCCCAATTATGCTGTGAGCAGTGGTGTCCCCATGAGGAGACAGAACAACAAGCCATGATGTTCTCAATTGCTTCTGATCAATCACATTCGGCAGGCCCTGCAAGCATGTAAGGCTTCAGCACCAGTAGCCAAAGCAACTCCTTGGCATGAACTGCTCCAGCAGCATTGGTCTGGGAAAGGTGTTACCATTCCGCCAGGCAGAAAATACCCCACAAAGCTCCTAAGCAGGTGCTCAGTTTAAGTCTGTGAATAGCCCGTATAGCCGAGGAGTTTGTGAGACTCCAAAGCACCAGATCCAAGGTACGTTTGGGAATGAAACCAATTCCAGCTGATGAAAAATTCCCCCTACCCATGCCAAAGACCAGAGCCTGCAAGGCAGTACTCCTGCTCCTGTAGCAGGGGCTCGAGCAGCCCCCAGGGAAAGGAGCCTGTGGCTTGCAACTATTTTTATTTTCCCTTGTCATCTTCTCCATCCACTGTGAACTCTGGTTTACAGTTAAAGCTGCTCACATTTGCAGGCGTATGTGATGCCATCCTCAGTAACTAGTGCCTCTACTTGGCAATAAATGCAAGTGCACTTACAAAATGGCCTAGGGCGGTTTTTTGGCCACACATCATCCCCTCCTTGCTTTTATTTTTGTACCTCTAGTCCTGTGGGTTTCTAAAAGAAATCACACATGGACAACGTGTTTCTCAACAGCGTCTTCATCCCAGTACTTTCGTATGCTAGGAAACAGTTTCTTGTGATCTGGAAGAAGCTAGCCCACAGTAACACCAGCCAAGCTGTCCTAACCTATATTTAGCTTAATGATGCCTCCTTCCTAAGGTCAGAGTGACAGCAAGCAGCTCCTGAGCTGATGAGAAAGAGGATGACAGGTCACTGCCAGTGTACATCCCACTTTCTCCTCCACAGCAAGGAGACATGGCCTCCTGAATCAGCAGCACTGGGTGCTTTAAGTGTAGCAGAACCAAATAATCCTCTCTGGGAGGGATTTCCAATTTTCCTTCTTTTGAGTCTAAGTCAAACCCCACTTCAGCTGATGGGAGACTTAAACCATTAAACCCAGAGATCCTCCAGTTCACGGCCCTTTATTAAATCACTTTCTTCTCTCTTTCAATTCTCTGTGGCTCCCAGACATTTTACACCTTTTGCTGCTAGAAAAGCTCTTTAAGGATTTTAAAATGCTGTGACTCCCTGAACACTTTAGTGAGAAGGCAGCATCCATTAGACTGTTTTCTTTTGTGCAAGCACCAGTAATTACAGCAGCATCTGCTGAACTTCTGCCACCATTCACACTGTAAATGCTATTTTAAGGAGTTTCTCCAGCCTGGTCAGTCTGCACAGGGTTATGCTGGGGCCCAACACACATTGTCAGCACTTGTTTCGTGTGCCCATAGTAGCTCAAACCTTGCAGCACATATGGCTTGCACAAATGTGTGGGCAAATCTACCATATGTGTTTCCAGCACCCAATACAGCAGGAGTCCTGGGTATCCTGATGGAGCAGGTGTGGCACAGTATTGCTCCAAAATTTCATGAGATCCTTCCCCTGCCTGGGCTCAAACACAACCAGGAGCCAGCCTGAGGACCTAGTTGGTTTCTGAGATGGAGAGATGTTCCTCCCACTGCTCAAGCAGAGGATGCCAGGGCATTTGTGCAGCCAGGGAGGAAGGCTGGGGGCTTCCAATGTCTCACACTGACTGAATTCACCAGAAACCTGTGGGAAGGGGTGCAAAACATTTGCAAAGAGATGATATACCAGCCCCTCCACCAAAGCTACTACAAACTGGGAGGCAGGTCCTGCTCCCTGAAACACAGTCCCCATCTCCAAGGCTGTTCCATCAAGAGCAGCTCCTCTCCTCACTGGGAACAACTGGCAAGGGCTAAGGGATATGAACCCAAGCTAAAGAGAGCAGAGGAAGGACATCCATGAAAAGCAACTGAGAATCTACCCATAATCCTGGTGACCTGCAGAGGGGTCCATGAATGAACAGGACGTGTTTTTAATTGCTGCTGCTTGTTCACCTATTTCCATGCCAGGGCATCTGCTGCTGCATTCCCAAGGTTTCACAACCACTTCTTCTGCCCGCCTGAACCGCATGCTGGGTGATGCTGACTGAAAGCGACAGCTCTGCTCCACACCCTGCCCGCAGGCAGGGGACTGACACTCTGCAGCCACACAGGCATTTTCAGTGGATGCAGAGCCAGAGAACAAGCAGACCTTGCTCAACATGTTAAACCTAGAAGCACTGGGGTTTTTAAGTTTGAAGTGTGCTAAGCACACTGAAAACTGCTCCTTTGTAAGCTGGCATCAGGGAGCTCTGTATTTATTGTGGCTGATGAGGGGGAAAGATGGGCTGTGCTCACTGCCAGCCCTGACTGCCTGTCTTGGATTGGGAAATCCAGTCTGGCTCATGCATCAGTACCAGTAATAAAGAAGCTGCCAGCCAAATCTCTCCTCCTTGACGTCTGTGCAGGTCCCCCGTGCCAGGCCTGTCCTGAGGGAATTTGAGCGAGTTTCTTCCTTGCAGCCAGAACCCAACTGTAATTTTTACTCCAAGCAGCACTGCTCTCTTCGACATGCCTCCCATCCACCTCTTGTGATTGCACCCAGCCAGGAGACCTGGCAGATCAATATTATGACTGTGCACTAAAAAAAAAAGTCTCAACTGAGTTGCTGGTGTGCTCTAGGGCAAAACAGCCAGATTGAAACTATCAACACTTACCCCTGATGCCCCCCTTAATACTCTTGCAAATTCAGGAAATACAGAGGCTGGTTTCCTTGCAAACCACCTTTTATTAACCATACCACATGCAGACACTACTAGTAACTCCTGAGCAGAGGGAAACAGGTTACAGTGCAGTGGCAGAGGGGTTCAGACTAGTTAACAGCTCACAAGACTGGTTTACTGAGTATTAAAATGCTTGTAGGAATAAAAAGAAGCTGAAATGGCTGTTGTGAGAACACATCTTGGGGGGAAGGCTGCCACGGACTCTGACAGCTCTGAGCTCCTCACAGACCCCAAGCACAGGAACCATCGGGTTGAAGGTGTGAGCAGCGAGGAAGGACCATCCCAGGGAGGGGCATTTGTCACCACCGGTGGTGACAGAACCTGGAACAGCTGATTTTGTTAACAAACTAGAAGCTGCATTCAGTTTGCCCAGCAGAAACTGTGCTAAAGCTAGAGAAGAAACAGAGTGAGTGTGAAGAGGAAGGCAGAGGAGCGCCTGGTGTTTTGTCAAACGCAAGCACTGTCTCAGCCAGGAAGTGCTGATTCTGAGTTACCTCAGACCCCAAAAAGGGAAAGCCTGAAAACGAGAGACCCAGAATAAATACAGAGGTGTTGATGGCCTGAAGGAGGTGAGACAGGTTGCTGCTAAGCGGCTATGCGTGGAAAGCACACAAAAAACAGGAACAGCTTTTATTACAGTCTGGTGATAGAAACGTAGAAGATAAAGATCTCATACTGACATACTGACAAGACTGAAGACCCTGATATTGAAAATATAATTGATGCTGTTCAGAAAAAGTAAAAACCCGCGTTCCCCTCCAATACAACTGCATTGGGCTGGCTGTAAAACCACTCCTCTAATGTGAAGGCTGAGCATGCTGGAGTGAATCCAGCCGGCCAAAGCATCCAGGTACCTATCACAACAGATGCTCATTTCCCCAATCAGATCACAAAGACACACTCCTAGCTCAAAGGATATCTCGTTTGTGGGCTGCTGTAGTGTAGAAGTCAGGTGTTAACACCCCACAGCACTGTCTCTTGGCAGACACCATCTCCGGGGTGGGCCAGGGCATGTGCATTTATTCATTACTAGTGTGCTTTTGACTAGAGGCTGAGATACAGATCAGGTTTTTGCTGCATGGAACAAATGCATGCCCAAAACAGCTGTTGAAATCTACTCCAGCACTTGTTCCAAGCATCACTGGTCAAGCGAGTTGGTCACCCTGCACTTTAACCCCTCCATCAGCACCAAGGGGCAGCAGCAGGGTCCTGCTGTCCCAGAAGGGGACGCAGGGCTGGCTTAAAGTCTGGGTTGTCTTCAGAGCCATGGGTGACTCAGAGCTGTCAAGACAGTCCTGGCTACAAAGACCCTGACAGGAAGAAAAGATGAAGCACTTGAAAACAAAGAGAGCTGAGAGAGGGGAAACAACTTCCAGGGCAGCAGCAGAGGCAGCTGCAGGGCAGGAGCGGTGAGGCAGGTGTGTCAACACTGCCATGCTCTATCCAACTGCCTGATCAGACACAGCTAACAGGGCAGCACCATGCAAGCCACTGCCCTGTTCCACCAGGTCAATTCGGAGCTGGTGCTGAAGCACCTCCATGGCCATCTGCAAAAGTCTGTCTTGCACTGCTGCAAAGGGACAAAGCAGAATGGAGAGTGTAGGGATCAGGCCCAGGTTGCAGCACTTTTTGGGTGGTCTTACTTTGGTGCACACATGGTTTGAAATGACCGTACCTGAGAAACCAGACACAGCATTGACCAAAATGGCTCTCCATATTGATGCCAGAGGCCAGCTCTATCCACCTTCAACTTGACTTCTACGCAGTCTAACAGAGATGGAGGAACAAAACCAGCCCAGAGAGCTCCCAGCACAGCTCAACTAAAAGCAGCGCTCAAGGTGAATTTGGACTTTCAAAAGTCAACACTTCACTAGAACCTTCCTACTTGGCACCTACATGGTCTCTCCAAGGTCTCTCCCAGACAAATATGCCATGCTGAGCAAATAGTCTGCTCCATGTCCTTGCCTGACTTGTTTTAAAGTGCTGTACGAAGCAGTCTGTTTAAAACTGCATCACGAGCACCAAACATTCATGTGATTCTCAGCTTTGCATGAACAGTTAGCAGCAACATCAGAGAGCAACCAGAGACTTCAGAGAAATCAGCTCACACTAGCGACCATTAATTCACACCTAGCAAGCTTCGTGAGCAGTGCGCAGCAGGCAGCCCCCCTGGGACACGGTTCTTCTGCAAGCAGCACCTTTACTGAACAGCCATCATCAGGGTCCTGGCTCTTGGTTCAACGGGAAGAGTGCAAGAAGATCTGGTGGTGAATGTTTAGATGCAAGCTCATAGACAGACACATTCAATGCCATTTCAGGAAGCGTGGCGAAAAGCTGCTACGTCAAGTGCTGGTGTTTTTTGGTTTGTGGGGGGTGGTGGTGTTTTTGTTTGTTTGTGTTTTTTGTTTGTTTGTTTTTTAAACACGGTAGCTTTTCTGGTGAAAATGCACCTTAAAATGTCTAAGCATTCAGCTATTGTTTAGAGCTATTAAGCACGCTGTTCCAAATCTTGTCTCTGGCAAGCATCCCAATTAAGCAGGCATCCCGTTGATCAGCTTTCTGATCACATGGGATTTGTTCTGCTGCTGCATCTGATATAATACTTTCTGCTTTGAAGAATTTAATGTGTAGCCAGAAGGAGGCCCCACCCTTCTCATTTAGAGAGAAAAAAAGATTCTCAGAGCCTGCTTCCACTGGCAGCATCTTCGGGAAATCAAAGGCAGGTGAAAGAGCAATCTCTTGTTTGTCCTGAAATTGGTGTGGAGCAAGTCAGGCAGCAGGAATTAGACCAAGAGCTCATTTATTCCGAGCAAAAGTGTGGGAAAGCAGGAAGGGAGCAGTCATTGCAGAACCATTTTTTATTTTTCTTCTTTACCCATGTCTCTCTCATGGCACAATTTAGAAAATAGGGACCTTTCTCATCAGATAAGGTTACCTCTGAAATGAGAGCACTAACCAGACAAACCGACAGATTCAGCCTCAGAGGCAATTTAAAAGGCAGGAGTGAAACTGCAGGAGGTGCAAGCTGGACCTGCAAGATTGCAAAATGGGAAGATGGGAACTTCCCAAAGAGGAAATCCCAAAGATGTTTTGAATAGCCAGCCAAAGAGTGTCCACGGTGAATTCCCCACAGAGGAAAACCCCAAACAGGAAAGGTTTGCTTTTGGTACAGGGCTAGGAAACCAGTGATACCATTTTGTGGGAATCAGGATTTCCTTCTCATGTGCACGTACTTTCGTGAAAAGTGAACTCCACAAAAAGAGGTGCAAAGATTACAGCAGATTAGAGCTTAAGGCACAGAGCAACTAAAGACATTCTGTGGCCCATTTTCTCTTCTGTCTCACTTTTCCATCTTTGAAATGGGAAGAATAAAGAGCATTTCTCTGGCTTACACGGCAGGGTGAAGATAAAGCTGCTAACACACACGCAAGATGACCAGAGCGAGGGTGAACATGGAAGAGCCTTCACAAGACAGGAGGAATATGCCAAACTGGGGAAATGCCCCAGTACAGTGGCAGACCACCATTATGGAGGGACACTGGCCAACTTTCCCTCCTGAAACACAGCATCATTGCAAGCTCTTACACCAAACAGCACAACAGCATCCAGCAAGGAAGAACCCCCCCACCAGTCTCTTGTGAGGATAAACCAAAGACACTCCACTTTGTCAAAGCTGGGGTGACAACTGCTGAGTCTGAAGCTTCATTTGGGCAGAAAGCCAGGTGCTGTAAGTGGGACACCAAGAGGCCAAGCGCAGGTTGGTTCACAGTCACACATCTTCAGGCTGGAACAGTCTGTCCTAGGGATCCAGCCGGACCTCCCGTGTGGCAGAGCACAGGGAACCTCACCCAGCAACTGCACATCAAGTGCACATTGCCCCAGGAAAGACATTCAGCCCCAACTTTAAATGGAGAATTCCTAATTAGGCTCTTGGTTAAAAACATGCAGCTTATTTATGTCAGCCACAAAGAGCCGTTTCAAGACCTCTGACATTTCTTAAAATATACGTAGCGACAGACTCAAACTCAGCTGACAAATGTCACCCCATCACAGATACACCAGCCAGCAGACACAAGCCATCCTCTCCCTGGCGTAACATGGTTCTCCAGCCCAAAAACCTGTTTTAACCGATAGTCTAGAGCAGGGACAGGCAGTGAAGGCTTCTCTGAACTACCTGCAAACATCCATCTCCCAGAAACTTCCCTCCCTATCTGAAAAGAAGCAGATCTTTCCTGCTGCTAGTATAAAACAGCATTACTGTGAAAAACAAGTGACAGGGCTGTGACATTAGCACAGCTCTCTCTTCAGAGAACTGCAGTGAAATGGGTCTCACTCCCAGACATAAAAATGTATTAAGGTCTGGGTAGGATTCATCTTCCCCAATTTTAGCCCACAAGTACAACACGTCTAGTCCAAGGGAGTCAACTGGCCCCTTGCCACAGTGTGGAAGAACTCCATCATCCTCAGCCCAGCGTAAAACAGCTATCCAAAATAGGATCCATTGGAATTGAGCCACTAACAGAACTTCTGGGATGTACATGAATTAACTGGTCAAATATCCACCTGATGGCAAGACCCTTCCACTTGATGTCCTGAATCGTATAGCTCCTTAGTTATCAAAGGAAAGGGGAGCCACATCTTGCAAGAAGATACAGAGGTAGCATCAGGCACCCCTCAAAGATGCTGCCTAACTCCGTGCAGAACAACCAACCACCTGAGCAAAAGCACAGGGCTGGGGCCTCTATGAGCAAACAGGAAAGAAATGCGAACCCGATTCATTGCTGTAACTTACAATTGGCTGTAGCTGCGCGCCTGGTAGCATGAACTGCATTTGCTGAGCAAACATGGCTGCGGCTGTCTTCTGCTGGATCAGGTTGTTGCGTCCATTTATTTCAAGTTGTGTTTTTAAGTGTGGGGGAGGGTGGAGATATTTGCAGTTCTCCCGGGTACACCGGCCCTAAAAAACATAATGGAACAGCATTTCA
>VZTV01087286.1:0-11491 GCA_013400875.1 Anhinga rufa | reverse complement strand
TTCTGTGATTCTGTGAATTTGCAAACAGGCTGGGAAGGATCTTGATTCAAGTTCAGAAAGCAGCTCTCAAAGGAATGGCACTGTAGGTTGCTGGAAAGGCAAGTGTAAAAGTGTTTCTGGTCCTCTTTAATTGAAAAAAGTGTGGCTTTCCTCTTTGGGAACAGAAAAGTTCGAAGATCTCTCTATCTCTCTGGAAACCACCTTCACTCTCCTTCCCAAATGCAGTATCAAAAGCTGTCACACAGTGGGAAGAAAAGTGCTTTACAAAGTAAGAAACCATTTCCCCCTTATCTGGCCTGCGGTAAAAAGAAATGTCAATATACATGTAACTGCTAGCTGAACCTTGAAAGGCTAGGATCCCCAGTTTGGCAGCAGAATTACTCTAGTTCAAAGAAGCAAATATGTTGCGGTCTTATTGCTTTAGGCAGACCTATTTATCAACGTTAGTGATAGGATCACACAGAGAAACTGGGCAGGTGTTCAAGAATCAGAGAGGCATTAACCATATTGCCTTGTGTGAAACAGTGGCTTCTGAGGAGCAGTAGATAGAGATCAGTTGTCCTCCCCTAAATCTTCTGAGACCCTTCCCATTCCCTGCTGACCACTAAATATGCCTCTTTGCCTGCTCTGTTCATGAAAAGAGCATTAATTATTCTTTTAAAACCATCAAAGAGGACAATAGTTGTTACTGTTGGAGTTGGGTTTTATTCTACTGATGTTACAGCAAAATTCTGAAACAAAACACTTGACATTTCTGCTTGGTCTGGGAACAAAACCATAGAGCGGACCAAAACCTGTGATCTGAGCCAAGCTTGGGGTTGAGATTTCATGTACATTGAGGATGGAGCAAGGTCATCATATCCATGTAGGGATAGGGGATGAAACTAAAACNAACTTGAACTTGGATTTTGGATTATCAAGCTCAAAAGTGTTCCCATAAGAGGATTCAGCTCTCTTCTTAAAAAGAAAAATTACTAAGGGTGTAAAATTTAAGAGATTTCAGGCAAGCCTAAAACTGGTAATACTCTTTCAAAATTTACCTCTTCCATCAGGTTGGCACCAGAGAACCAACCCACTTGCCAGCTGCTTCATTTCTGCCAGGGACCCCAGACCCTTCCCATGGCTCATACTTGTGCCACATCTCTGCTCTTTTGCCGCGGGTGGCCCAGCCAGGCCAGCAGATTTGTCCTATGTAGAATAAAGACACACTGACAGTTCGGATGTATAGTTTGGGGTTGGATGTCCTTCCAGTAAAAATATGTAAATCCAACTTCAGTGGATTTCAGCCCTGATCAAGAATCAACAAACAGCCTGAAATTTTGTCTTATATCAAATCCTAAAGCAGAGAGTTTAAGTTTTTCTACCACTGCTCTAGCTATGTCAGCATTATTGATTCTTATTACAATGTTATTTTTATAAGGTTGTAGGCAAGGAATGTATTTTAACTGGATGAATCATGTTGGTAGTCTAAAGTTTTATACTCTCTTACTTCACCCATCATTCAGTACACATCACAAATCAGCATCCCAAGTAATTGCAGCCAGACTTGATTTCTTACACAAAGTGTCATGAATAAAGAACAACGTTGCCATTTATTTGATGATCACTTGCTGATTGCTTTGTTATTGACAATTTACCCTACAGATTATTTGGGACTGTAGCAAATGATACCGACATCCACTTCTGTATTTATTTAAGTGAAATTGCTCAGGGACTGAGATGAAGATTTTCAATGGCTGAAATGCTTAAGGAATTGAAAATTAAGATAGAGAAGGTATAAAAACACATTGTTTGTCCTTGAGATACAGACAAGATGTGCAAGTGACTGACTCAATGCATGTCTTTCTTGTCTCTCACCTTTCTGAAGTAAGATTTAAGTGGGATTGACATGAATATAAATCTGGCTCTGGTTCTCAGTTCTTATGGGATTTAGAGGATGTGTGTAGAAAATGAACACAGTTATTCAGGTGATCCTGTCTATGATTCTGCATAGAAGATGGCCCTATTTTCACCCAAGAAGCTGTAGATTCGGGATTATTCTTCTCAGACAAAGATGGGAATAGAGCCAACATGTCTAGATCAAGTGACCTGAGAAAGGGCTCTCCAATGAGTAGAAAGGATTACTGTTCTTCCTCCTGTCATGTTTTATATGAACAGCTGATATCCCAGTATTATCCGAGAACGATACCCCAGGGTGTTGAAGTGCCTTCTCCATGGATCCTCAGGGGTTTTATGCATGAACTGAGTCCCTCACCTGGAAATGCCTGGAAGAAGACTTTGAGGTCCCTAAAAGTCCTTACTGATGACGTATCAGTACCCCCACAGTACATGATTGCAAAGTGGGGGCTCTGAAGGTATTGACACTTCCAGTGGCAGTCAGGTGGGAATTTGGTGTCTAGCTGTTTTGCAACTGAAATGCCTGTTGCAGTTTTCTGATAACAACTCTTCCTCCACACAAACAGTTCCTCCCCTTTTATGGGAAGGACTTAGGAAATGGCTGTACCCATAATTCTCCACCTTTTATTTCCCAGGTTGCCACCCAAAATAATGATGAAAAAGGCAGCTACAATTTATGGTATGCCAAAGGCCCATCTGTGGGAAGCTAATTGTTTTTCCTCAGCCACTTCCATATTTATTTTCTTTTTTATCATCTCTATAACTGCATTCGAACCAGAGGCCACAGCAATCATGGCAACCACCCACACTGACAGCACATGCTTCTATTTTTCTTGGCAACAATTATTTATCCAGCTTGTCAAGTTGCTGATGACATTGAAATAGCATCTGTTTCACACACTGTCTGCATCACTTAATGCAGAAAGACGCAGTTCTCTGGCCCATTTCATTGATTCTTGTGACATTCCCCTCTATTTAAGTTTTCTGTTCTTGGCATCTTTTCTTTTTCTTGGCCTGGGCTTGGTAACTGTATCCTTGTTCATTTTATTAGTTTATTTGCTGCTACTAAGTAACAACTTCATTCTTGCAGTGAGCTCTTTCCGAAGACCAGTCTCCAAATCTTTCCATTGTTCCCTGTGCTGCCTTGAAGCTCTGCAATCCACACACACTCCCTGCAGCAACACTTTACTTGATCCACAATAAATCTGTGATAAAACACAGAATCTCTTGGAAAACAGTATGACACTACTGTGCAATAGGTAAAATAGTCACAAAAGGAGATGGCAAGGCAGGCCTGCCTGTCACCTTGTGTTGCTCTGCTGAAAGTGTGACTCTCAGGAACATCACAGTAATGACCACCTCGTGTTCCAGATGTCCCCAGGAAAGTGAGATTATGGTTTATAAACCAAAGTCCTTGTCTCAGTTCAGATTGTGCTGCGTAACTTGAAGCCCACCTCACTTCTAAACCCTTTTGGGATCCACATTTTTAATCCTCTCCCTCTATCTTACCTGAAGGACAGTTTCAGAGAAGTGTAAGCAGTTGTGCTCCACAGTGGGCTGCATGGGTGGTGGCTCCTCTTTGTTCTGCTTTTTCCCAGTGAGTTTATCTTCTTGGAGGAGAGACACTGATTTGATTCCTTCCCCAACCAAAGTGGGAAGAAAAATCTTTTGTTTTCCAGAAAAGCACCCTAGCACTGCCATTGCAGAAGGGCATTGTTCCTCCCTCTGGTGAAGCTGTTTCCCTCCAAACTGCCTAACTAAGTATATTTATTCAGAAAATATGAGGGAATGAGTCTAGTTATCAAGGTACTCACTGTGAAGATGGTGAGGAAGGATTCCAGGACTTGATATTATAAGAAAACAGAAAGCTGACTAATGCATTTACTAGAGCATTTCACTGAAAAAAAAGTCCAACTTACTGAATTTGACATATTTCATCTAGTGCCACCTTCTGGACCAGAAGTCTTGTATTTCAGCCATCTCCAGCACCCTTTGGAGTACTTGCAATACTTGCAGTTCCTGGATTTGAAATACTTACTCATGCTGTCATAATGCAACCTCTAAAATAGCAACACATTTCTTGAATTCCTGCTGGATCCCTTGCATGACTGGACAGACCCAGACAGTTAGCAAGTTTGCTGGTACAAGTCCACAGAGTTGTTTGCACATATAAATATATAAAGACACTGTGGATGAAATTCTGGCTTTAGACGCAAACTCAGTCACCCCAGATATGTAGATGTCAAGCATAACTAGAATACATTAGTAGCACCTCTATGTCTTTAATTGTGAACTTCTTGTTTAATTGCCCTATTGTACACATTTACCCCCTTACTTTTCCCCCTTGTGAATTTGTCTTTCAAACCATAATTTGAAACACTTGCTTTTGGTGTTTTTAACTAATCCCTCTCCAGCCCAATGGGACCATATGCCTTAGATTGTCTTAAGACAAATGCGTCTTTATTCTTTGGAGAATTGCTAGCAGATCGATAAATCTTTTTAGAGATATTAAAGAATGAATGACTGAAGATTATAAATAAAGATAAGAATTCTTGGTGAGCTGCATTGTTCTTAGGGAGCTGTACTGCATGACTACTTGACCTCAGTACTATTTTATGTCAATCCCTTGCAAGGTTCAGTGCTGCACTGAGTATCTGCCTAGAGCATTTGATATTCAAGCTTAATCTACCACACTGCAAATCACATACATGTGTGATTCTTGGCAAATTAATGAACTTTTTGCTTGATTGAAAATAATTGAAGTGTCCTTGGACTTTCTAAAAAGAGACTAGCCCTACTAAATTTCAGTCAGAAGTGAGTTATAGCATTCATTAGTCAATATAATTTCATAGATTTCTGTGATTAAAACTTAACAGCCTCCTGAGCAAATTCCACTCTGAGGAGTGACGCTATTCCAACCCTCTTAGGGCACGTCTATGCAGGAAGGAGCAAACTGAACCATACTTCCCCTACTAACACTCTGAAATGGCCAGATATAATCTACCATGGGTCCAAAAGCAGCATTAGTGTGGCACTATGCCCAAGATAATAAGTTCTGCTGACAAGACTAGGACCAGATACAGAAGTAGGCTGGTGCTACGCCAACACTTTCCCCTCATGTCACCACTCATAGCTGTCTTCTTTCACAGGGTATTTCCTCTTCACTCCCACATTTTGGTAATCACGGGTGCCTCAGGCTGCACACGGATCAAATACTTGAGCAAGGAGGGTGGTCTAATTCCCTGGACTCTTTGGTTCATACTGTATCCAGGCTGCTCTCCAGCCGTATCCGCAAGATCAAATTTCCTGCATGTTCACACTGTCACATCACACCCTGGCAACCATGTGTGGTTGCTGTCTGTAAAGCTATACGGTCCATGCGGGGTGCTCAGTCATCTCTCATATTGGCCTGACACAGGCAGCCCTCACAGACGGTAGGTCCTTCACACCATGGAAGCATCCCACACCACAGAAGGACAACGTACACAGCCACTCCCCAAGACTGAACCTCCTGCCTGCCTAGAGTACTAACCAAGGTCCTCTGCCATCAGAGAGCAGAAGCCAGGTGGAGAAGGCACTACATTGCCTTTCTGGCACTATATAGCACAAAGATAACACTCAGAATTAATGAATACACATATTTCAAATAGGATCTGTCTTCAGTACGACAGAAAACATTTCCCTTTCAGAGCCCAACATCTATGATGCCTCAAGCTTTCCATCTCTGTTACTGCCAACAACTTGACCTTTCATTCCTGCATGCTGCAGTGCCAGGCTAAAGGGAAAATGGCCAGGACCCACATGGAGCTGCCCCACTCCTGAGCCAGCTCATTGTCTGTTTGAGGCTGCTTGCTCCACCCGCTTAGTGCTGCCTTCCCCTCTGCTGCACCTCCAGAGGCCAGCCTGCCTTCCCCAGCTTGGCGTTCACAGAGGTTCCCTGCACAAGGATCTTTTCCTGAAAAGGACTTGTCAGTGAGGCCCCACCTTGCAGTGTGGGTATCCTGATGAGAGGTCTGGCATTGTTTTCTCCAAGAACCTGTATGGCATAACTCCTCTATCGGGGGTTTCTGTACAGCCACAGCCACAAATATTCTCATGACAGTGTTCCCTGAAACTTTCTGAAATATTAGCAAAGTGGACATATGCAGACAAGCAAACCCCAGCTGCCTGAACCCTAACTTGATTTTCCCCTCTCAGTGCCCAACTGAAGATACCCTCAGTCACCCCTCCAAAAGATAGAGTCCTGTCTCTCCAGGACTTTGGGTACTTTTATGGTCATGCAGGTGCTGTTCTTTGGGGAGAGACTACAGGGTCTGTTGTTTGCCTATGGTCTGTGTGATCGACCTCACACACTAACATATTTAGGTTCTCATGAGGAAAAATTGTGAGCTCTGGTTCTGGGCTGCCCACCCCTTCTCCTTTGAGGGTCTTAAAGATGAGATTATTCCCCTGGGAAGACACTAAATCATGGTGCCATAAAGTTTAGGATGGAAAATCAAGGTTTGGGATGAGGACAACTGCAGAGGCCTCTAGAAGAAGCACATGTTTTCACATGAGATGCCCCAAGCATCACGCCTGGAGGTGCCCTCAGTGACTGATGTTTGAGCAGGGTGGTTGGTCCTCAGGACTGACCTGACAGAGCAATGTATATTGTGATTCTTATGATTTCTAATAAGAAAAGGGTCAGTCTTTTTTAATGTTAGCTTCAATAAATTTAGGTTGACAGATTTCGACTTAGAACTTTTCCAAGAAATCTCTTTTAAGTGCTTGTAGCAAATCCATATAACTCTTTAAAAGACTTTTGTGGCCACAGACAGTTTTATTTTCGTATTATGGCTGCAGAATTAATTAGTTAACAGATACCCAAGGAGTTGTTTGAGAACAATACAGAACCTCAGGGATTCGGCAACAGCATTGTCCATACCTTACATGGTGAAACCACAAACTAGAGGCTATGGGGCTGGGAGGGAACCACAAGGGATCAAAAATGCATTTTTAAGCAGCTCACTTGATTGTTTTGTTAGGTGGAAAAGACTTTTCCGTTAGAATATGAATTATCAGGGCTTTCTGAGGCCAGATGGTGACCTGGCACTATGAACCCATTATCTGAAGGCAGATTTTAAATGCATTGGATTGACATGAAGGTGAATCATTATGGTAAAGAAGAGCTCTGGATACACTTTACACAAAAACTGAGCAGGCACACTCTGAACTCTATCGCTTAAAGTTACAATGCTCCTTTATTGGATGGCAATGATGGGATTAGCATTGCAAAAGCCACTGTAACTGTGTTGGAGTGGTATTCTGGGAAAGGAACTCGACAGTGGCAAGAAAACAGAGATGAAATGGAACAGATCTGAAAGTAGCAACTTGAAAGAGCACCTGCAGCTGGTGTAGGAAATTGGATGGGAACGGTACATTATCTCTCAGGGCAGGATGGATATTCAAGCTGCTACTGACTTGAATGAACATGGGGCATGATATTCCCTGAAGTTGATTAAAGTCCTATTGTTGATTTCAGTGGTACAAGATTGAGTCCTGGGGTCAGTTCGGTGCAGGGGAGGGTGAAAAGAAGGTGCTATGAAAAGAAAATAAAATAAAAGCAGAAAGGAATTTTCTGACTGCCTTGATTTATGGCCTCAGCATTAACTTTGCATCACCTATCTGCACACAAGCCATGGAGTCAGACAGGTCCCTTTGGCCCTAGTCAGTTGCAAGCAAGTCTCGGTGTCTCATTGTACCTGAAAGCTGAATGTGGCCCTCAGAGGGACATTCACACATGTAACTTTCAGCCCCAATTAGGCTCCATAGGCTCCTCTAGTTAGTGAAAAGCAAAAAGCTTCTCCATTGCTTACTCAAAACACCCAAAGGAGGATCCTGCTCTGACAGTCCACCTGGATGGTTTAGCTCACTCGCTGCTATGGAGAGCATCTGGACACCACACAGGCACTCAAAATAGGTCCTTCAAAGATAGAATTTGAAGAGCTTCTTTTGAGGTTTGGGGCCCACAATCTTTTGCAGAGGTTCCTCCCACATTGCTAAAAAAAAGGCTGAAAATTCTTCCTATGTTGCATGGCATGTGCGTTGGTAACTATTTTTGTGGCACAACTGCTAAACACAGAAGAAGAGCAGCATTTAGTTGGAACAACGGTCTTCCTAGCCCAATATCTCCTCTTTAACAACAGCCGTAAAGAGAGACTTGGGGAAAAGTAAGAACACTGCAAGTATGTATGGTATTTCCCGCTAATATTCTGCCAGACTGCAGGCATTGTCAGCATAGAACATCACAATCCAAACATGGGTTTCTATGTGGTCTATCTTTCTCTTCCATAAGCATGTGCAGCCTCCCCTGAACCTAGATTAATTAGTGTTACACAACTATAAAATCAGCACCAGCTTTGCAAAGTGAAGACATGTGGCAGAAACTGTCTCTGCCAAGAAGCAAAGTAAAGTGGGGATGACTGTGAGCCTTCTTATTGCAGAGAGAAGAGAACTCAGATTCTTTTAGATGTTTTTTTGGAAACCTCTTATCTGTACTCAGCTTTTAAGGCAGACTGTGGAAACCATACACTGCACTTCCTCTATCTCTATTATGAATAAGAGGGCTACAGGAGAAAAATAGTAGTGTTGCTAGCCTGGGAAAACTGTGCAGTTCTTGTAAAAACTGATTCCTTTCCGTGTCTTTCCATCAGAGATGTAAAAGGGGGACAGTTGGCTAAAATAAGCAGATAAGGAAGTAGATAAGGACCCCTTGACAGCTGGGAACTAGGAGGTCCACGTTAGGACTGAGAAGCCTATTTCAGAAGGCTGGACTTCACTGGAAGCTTGCCAGAGGTCTACAAATCAAAAGATCTTGGAGACTACTGAAACAGACAAAAAGAAAAACATCAGCTTCCAGATAATTATATATGATCATATAAAAAGTACTGTATTAATCACAGATACACATAGCTATTCCATTATTCATCACTTGACTGCACTAGCTTGATTAATCCATAGTTCCCTATGGTTTAAAATATGGGGGTGTAAGACATCAAAATGAGTGACTCTTACTCTAAGCAATACAGGGGCCTGAAAAAGCCCCTAGCCCCACACTTTGTCATTCCATGGAGTAAATGCTGTAGATTTTCCAAAGAATTCAAATAATAATTGCCAACTTAAAATATTCACTTGCACAACTGTATAAATAAGATAGCAGAGTTGTGCTGCAGTGAGTTTGAAAGCTAAATAACTTGCCAGTTACTTCACAAAGCTCTGAAATATGTATCAGGAAGGTACAACATATAAAAAAGCTATACAGGTTTTTCATTAAAGCTTTTCTATCTGTAAAGTGCTAGAGGCTAAACTGCATGAAATACTCATTGAAAATCTCTATAGGTCTTTTCTTTGTCATAGTCAGAAGAACATTGAACCGCAACTGTTTTATTTGGCAAATAATATTAGAACCTGCAAGTGAATTCAAAATACTTACCACTAAGAGTAAGACAATTCAACTGATCATAAATTGAAACTGCATGAGCAGGCTGGAGAGAACACTTATCTGTTGGTACAGTAATTTTTGCATGCATGCTTTTCAGCAAAGAGTCAGCTCTACAGGTATGACATCATTATAAACCTCTTGCTGGCATAGCAGACCTTGAGAACTTGCCACTATTGCTGGTCTATGGAAATAGCAGGCATGTGCATTATAAACAAACTTCTTTTTTTAATGAATAACACACCATTTCAGAGTTGTAGATATATAGGGCTGAGAAAGACCCTGGGAGGTCACCTTGTCTCTCCTCTTGCTCTGAGATGGGATAAATTATGACAGACATGCCTGACAGATATTTGGTTTAGCTGCTTTAAGAGACCTCCAGTGAATGGGATTTCACAATTCTTCCAGAGAACCTGCTCCATCACTTAACCATTCATATAATGCAATAGCTTTTTGCAACAGACTTTTTCTTTATATACCAGTCTCAAACAGGACTGTTTACAGATTTGAGATAGTCCATATGACTATGCAAATTTATCCCTCTGTCTTGAAGAATCATATTTATTCAAGTTCCAAGTTAAGGTGTTTTTCCAATTGTCAATTTGTGAAACTTCCCCCTTCCTTTCTGAAAGTCAGGCTGGAATCTTATACTTACATCACTCATAGAAAGCATAACCGCACTAAAATGTGCCATCTGATGCCATATCCAGAAATCAAACTGGCTAGCTGGGGGTTACTGATGTTGTTGCAAATCTGAACAAAAGCTCAGCTCAGTATTAAGATTGGAGACTGGATTTTTAGACTAGAGGGGAAAATGAGTATTTTTAACACAGTAAGTAAGAAGTAAGGAAAATTGGATGTTATTCAGTAACCTTTGGAGCAAACACTTATACAAAGAAGAAAAACAGCTTTGTGATTTAAATTCTTTTGAATACTAGTTTATCCAAATAATCTGCCAGCGTAAATTTCTGGAAATCTAACAGAAAAATGAAGTGTGTCAAATCAGAAATAGGACAAAATTATCTCCAGCCACTACATTCTCATCATTTACAGCATAGGCTGCTTCTTTTGCAAATTTCTACCAAGTAGTTCGTGAACACACCCTTATCAAAGAAATCAAATGCATGGACACAAGTATGCCCTGAGCAATGCAACATGCTGTCACAGAGACCTGTTTTCATGGCTGGAAAAGGATTCGCTTCAATATACAGTTTACACAACTATTTGACAAAGACTAACAATTCTGCTTCTACTGGGACAGGTGGCTGATTAGCAGGAAATAAAAAAACTTATAATAACAACCACTCCATTACTAGATGTTAGGGAAGCATCAACTTGGATTTATAATTTTTAACTACATATAGAGAGGGTTTCACATTGAGTTGCTGGCTTGTTCTAGGACAAAACAGAAGTTAAAGAGAATAACATCTTTCAACATCCATATGATGATAGAGAGTAAGTTTAACCATCTTTCCTCTTCTCCAGGAAGTTTAGCAATGTGACTGAAGGAACACTGTATACACTGCTTTTATTCTGGGAGAGATGATAACTCATTATAGGTGTAAAAATGAGCCTGCAGCCTACTGCATATTGAGAATGTGAACACAGAGTCAAGAAAGTGGGAACCTGGAGCAGAACTTTTAAAATGTGAGACACAGTATAGCGAATAATGCAATGAACAGCATTGCCAGAGCCCAAGGCTATTGGAATAACCAGCTATTCTCCCAGTATGAACTAAACACCATGATTAGTTAAAGTGAAAATGTGCAAGAAGTACTAAACAAAACAAAGATTTTTTGTTTTCTTCCTTGAAGATGGGGAAAAGGAAAAGTGCCTACTTGTATTTTACTTTTCCATGTAACATTTCCTTCAAATTGTAACATAATTTCAATTCAACTTACTTTCTCTACTTAAACAAATGATGCAAGCATCTCACATATTAAGGTTTCACAGTTTCTTACTTATTTTATTTCTTGAACAACTAAGCAACAGTTAGCTAATTCTTGATCAAACAGGATACCTGCAACTATATTCAAGTCCCATGCTATGATTGCTAGACTATAAAATATGATGGCTTCCAATCATAGAAGCCATTCAGTCAGAATCACAGAATCACAG
>VZTV01087276.1:7706-31251 GCA_013400875.1 Anhinga rufa | reverse complement strand
GGATTTAGCAACATGATCCTCCTTGTCTGTCTGCTCCAGGTTCTACATTATTTTACCAGTCCTGCCATTCACGTAGTCTTGTCATAAATATTTAAACTTAACAATGGTTCAAATGGCTGCTGGTTTTATTACATGTTTAAAATAGAATTCTTAGTGGGAAGTTCCTTCTGATTGACAAGAGTAGTAAAATCGTCTCTGATTTCAGTTCTTCCTGTGTGGCTTATTGTTTCAGATGTAATCGGTATTTATCTTAGCCAGCAAGTCTCGTATGGACACAACCATGTCTTCCAAAAGGCCTTTTTTCCGGACAGTAAGAGGGAGCTGCTCAGTGGATTTCCATTTGTTAGTGGCTGCTTCTTTTTGGGTTTTTCATTTATTGGTTTAAGACAAAACAAAGAAAATGTCTGAGAGTGAAGTGTATTGTGAAGGCACATGAAGACTCCCTTTGCGAATTTCAGATCTATACTGGACGCCCCTCTGCAATGGAGGAGTTGCTTCATTGTTAAGGCTTGTTCTGCCAGCAGGTCACTTATAAGTACCTGGGCTTTTTTGACATCACTGTCTGAGTCTGATATTTAGTTTAGACCAGCAGTCTTGAAGTAATTTGACAGAGGAGAATCTAACCCTTGTTTTGTGAAGAGTCAATTTTCAGTTCATCTTTCTTATCATAGACAGTTAAAAGGAACTGATTCCCCCCCAGGTGTTCTATATCTTTATAGGCTGGCTGATTTGCGTGAGAAAAGGACTGCTTGTTTTTTAGGGGTGATTCTTCTCCTTCCCGTTAAACTTTCTAGGTTTTTTTTCTGCGTGAAATTTTGTTGCAAGATATCCTTCAGACTGCTCATCAGCAGGACAGTTACGCGTTAGGACAGAGATCTAGCAAACCAGTTTACTTCTGACCTTTTTCCCCCCCCTGCTTCAATCTCATTTCAGATCCCTTCTCAAAACAAGGTGAATATCTGTTTGATGATGCAGTAAATCTCTGGGCTAATGGACCACTAGGTGAAATAGTAGGCCATGACTTTGGCATAAATAACCCTAGATTTTTTTTTTTCCATAGGCATTGCACATTTTTTCCAGTTCTGTCTTTTTAGGCAGTTCTTGCACTTAAAGGCCTACTGTGTTTGGAGCCGTGAAAGGTAACAGCACAGTGTGGGTCTGTAGAGAGCAGAGGGGGATGGCCAGTGCAGGACTATACAAGACAAGTTGCTGCCTCATTGTGGAGCTTCTGCGGCCAGTACAAACCCTGAACTTAGTGTCCTCATAACTTCATGGTAGCATCGTCCTGGAGAAATACAAAAAGGGATCGTTGTTGAAGGCTCATTTTCATCTAACCTTATTTCTTCATCCAGCAATTGTTAGCTTTTTTTTTCTTGATCTAGCAGTTCCTTTAATCTCTTTCTGTGACTTTTCTGTGGGAAGACATCTTGGGCAAAGAGGGCTTGCAGTGTTAGGGGAATGTTTGAAATATGTTCTCCTTGTTTGCAGAAACGGTGGAAGGAGCTCTCTAAGGAGGACCAAGCACCAAGTTCTGAGCAGTCTCCTCCACACCCAACCAAAATAACCACAGAGAAGTACAATGGGAACAGCATAGGCCTGGAGAAGAAAGATCAAATGGAGAAAATAAATACTGACCTGTCCACTAAAGTTCAGGATATCACAGATGGAAACAATGAAAGGTAGGCAAAATGAGGAAACAGTTTAGAAGGCAGAAACGCTCTCCTGAGAGGCTGAATTACTGTATGCTTTTCTTACAGTAAGAAACCTTCAAGATCTTTGTTCAGTAGAGGGAAAGGACAGGTGGTATCTGACTGTCTGATTTAATTTTTTTAAATACCACTTCAGTTATTCCTTGTAATGAACCTTTATTGTTTAAAGGTCAAGAGAAGAAAAACAGATGTCTCTAATCAAAGCAGCTAAATGTCATGCTTGAAAGCCTTTTCCTACAGACTGTAGTATGAACTCTGTTGTGCAATGTGAATTAGGTCCTAAAAGTGCCCCAAATAATTCGATACTGATTTTTAAATACAATGCTAACTTCTGTTTGGAAAAAGTATGATATTAAGCACAAAGTTCTTACCACCTACTGCTTTCTAGATGATAATTGCAATTGTATCATTGAAGCCATATGTTACCCTCCGTTCATGTTAAATCTACTATGGTGAATAGATTTCTGTGGTTTAGCTGTGGCATGTGAACTTGTCTTTCTCTTTCAAGTTTCTCTGCCTGATGCCTCAGCTGTGAGCTGCTGTATTGGGAATTACCATCTGAATTGCTGTACCTAGAGGCACTGTGTCAGTTGGGCCTGCCCACGTGAGGGTAGCGTGTGGGTCCATATATATGAGATGTGTCTGTATCCTAGTATATAATACCTCATACAGAGACCCAGAAGCCGGACTGGGTTGTTCCGAGCTGTGCAGTGCACAGCAGGAGGCAGTGTCTGTCCCAAAGGGCTGCAGTCTGAGACAAGATGTAGCGGTTCAATGTACATAGACTGGGATTCTGAAATATCAGATAGCTTACTGCGTGCCTGGATGAGTGTATCTTTCCATGTCTTTGAGAGTTTTGAGAGAGAAGGACAGTGATTCTGTAGGTGTTTGAAGGAGCCCCTCGCAAGCAGGAGGGGGAGCATGGCTGTGGGTGTGGTGTTTGTGTGCTAGGACTTGGACAACCAAAGAGGTTTGTTTGTGTCAGAGTTAGGCTTTCTTAGAGATTGTGAGGATGCTTCTGGAGACAAGAATTACAAGGCAACCCTGGCGGCGGAACAACATAACTGCTTTTTAGCCTGTGACCTTGATCAAGATTTGGCTTACAGCCTAAGATGAGGACTGTTAAACTGCCTGCAGACACCAGTAGGTTACGATCAATATGTCAGTGAGGCTCGTGTGAACTCTGCAGTGGAAGCACGCGCTCAAATATTATGAATGTTTGCATGTAGTACCTGACGTTGCATGTAAAAGCAGCCCACGTGCAAAAAAATCTCAGCCATGGTACGGGGCACTGACAGGGGTGAAAGATTAAGCTCAGATAATGAAGCTAATTCTGTTCCCTGTTGAACGCGTAGGTCAAGCACCACTTATATCTTTCCATATGTGATGTACTTACTTCGTGGGGCATCACTGACCTGCAACTGCCCGCATCAAGGTTGTTTAAAACAGAATAAAAGATTGCTTGGTTTAGATTTTGTATGCTGCTGCCATATGCTACTGGTGGGTTGGTTAACTGCTGGGAGTGTGTTGGCAAGAAGTTTGTTTTAATATTTTAATAGCCTTTTTTTCCTGTTCTACAATTTAAGATTTACCTTTTTTTTTTATCTTTAAGTGCTGTCCGAAAACGACTGCGAGAGGATAGAAAAGCTAACACAGCACAGAAGCTGCAGCAGATGAAGCAGAAGCTAAATGAGACTGAAAGAAAAAGAAAAAGGTGGTTATATTGGAAACCTATTCTCACTAAGATTGGGTTTGGTACACTGATTTTAGTTGGCGCTTATTCTTGCTGGAAAATGTATTTTCAAGAACATTCCTTGTAAGTAAACAGTAAGCCTGTCTGCTCAGCAGCTAATTTTGCTGCAAGTTAATGAGTAGGGGTGTGACTTTAAGCAGTAAACTCCTTGCACCTGGAATGGGTACAGACTGTTACATACAGTAGAGAAGTGACGTAAACTTGATCCCATGTCAACATCTCAGGACTTTCCACTGCAGGTACTTAAAAAAATGAACCGCTGCCCCCAACAGAGTTGATGGGTGTTGTTTTTTGTTTCTCTGAGCAGGTACAAACTTGCTGCAACTGTTTATACACTTTTTAAAATGGTGTTCTACCACATCTTAAGCAAATCCTGAATCGCAGAGGGTTAGCTACTGAAGGCTGTCTGGATTTAAATTTACATGCCTGACATAAGCAATAAACAGTGTTGTATCATTTACGTTATTAATGCAAAGAGGTTATCCTTAAATGTGTGTAATGTGTAATGTACTAGTGACATGAACATAAACATTTTATATTCTTATGACCTAGGATAAATATATTTTATAATTGCATATTTAATCTTTTTGTAGTTCACTGTACTTTTAAAAGCTCAGTTTGTACAAATTTCTGACCAACAAAAATTTGATTTTGAAAGTAAATGTAATTATAATCTGTGCATGAAAATAATAGTGCAACCATTCCCCATCTTCTGACTCTCAAATTCAGGACGTGAGCAGCTAGGGGGCTGATGAAGCACTTGCCAATTTCTACTCTGTTAATTTGCATTCCTTATTTATTTTTTGTAGTTTCATTATTTAAGTACAGCTTGGAAATTTGATATTTTTTTAAGGCTTTTGAGAACTTAGCCCCCACTGAAAAACATACTGTTGATTCATGTATTCAGACTTCAACTACTGTTTGAAGGCCAACATTGTTCAAGTTCTGACATTCCATTAAATGTGAAACATAATGTTTTGCGTGTCTATAGATTTTAATTGCTAGAAAGAGTAATGTTCATTCATCAGTAATAGGTGTAGAAAGCACATCAGAGGAGACTACAGCTGGACTTCCAAGGGCGGTTGTAATAGAAAACAAACGTTGCTAGTGTTCTGCTGTACCCAGCGTGTCCAGCTGTATGAGACACTTCCATAATGCCACAAAGTCTAGAATTGCTTTTCAGGTTCCCCAGCGCTGTGTTGAAGAGGCATGACTTAAAAGACTTAATATTTTGGGAACACCTATGCTACAGTCACTTTGAAATTATTGGCCTCTCCTCTTCCATTGGTTGGATGGTGGCACTTGCTAAATAGTAATTCAGTGCAAATTGCTTTCTGTCCTTTAAATTCTCTTTGAATACAGAGATCGTGTGTGGCTGTATGTAGCTTGCTGTCATTCAAGTTGAGACCTAATAATCTGTAGTATCGGACTGCACTTTGAAACCTGGATTTTATTTATTCAAGCATTGCCTTGTTGGGTGACTTCAGAGAAGTCATGTTTTCTCCCTCTGTTTTCCTAGCTTGGTTGTTTTCTCTTTGGATTTACTGTTGAGAAATACTGAATGAGCTAGATAACTACTTTCCTCCTTATCCAAAGGAATTAACTTGAAAGGTTTCCAGTACGTTCAGGCTTAGTAGTAGCATACCAGGCACGGGGCCCAAACAGTCTGACGTTTACTATGCAAACCAAAGTTGCATTTACTCTTTGAAATTCTCATTTCACAATAGCTAATACTATTTTGGACTACACTGTTTATATAGTAAACAAATGCTTAAGGGCTCAGTGAAGGAAAACAAGTGTAGTTTCTTAGAACATACAGTTCCGAATTTGGGAAATTGTGTGTCAGTAAGACAAGATAATTCGTCCTGTGGCATTACTGACCAACTGTGTAGCCCTAACAGCAAAAGGACTTACCGACTGCTGTGACACGGCGTAGGCAGCTTACCTATTTTAAGGCATTTTGTAATTGTTACCACCACGGTAACTCTTTTAGCCAACAAGAGGCTCAGCAAAATATTCTTCTTTTTTTTTTTTCCCCTCTTTAAATTGGGAAGGCCGGCTTTCAGTATTGGCCATAACTGATAGTAGGTGTACATGTGTGTGCCTTATAAAAGATATTTTGGTTATGGGGAAACCCATGGAATGTAATTAAATGCTTTTAGAACAGAAATATTCCAGATTTTATTCTAAATACTTCAAAGCAGCCAAGGAAAAAGGGCAGGCAAAACCTTCACTGAAATGGTACTGTCATTTATCGCCCCTCTGTCTGTGTGAGGAGTTGTTACTGGGCCACCAGTGTGCCACAGACGCTGAGCTCTACCTGTGTCTTGTCAGGTTGTCACTTGAATTGTTTCCTGATTCCATCTTCTAAATCCTGGCTTTTTTCTTCCCCCGATCCTGAGCAGGCATTCCTCTTCTCTGGGTGGGGCAGGGCGGGAGGGGGGGCCAGCTTACACCGTCTCATGCTCCGTTACCTCCTTGACGCAGTAAAGCAGGACTTGCACATTTCAACAGTTGATCTGTAAAATATTTGGTTTGGCTGCATGATTGTAAGTATCCTGAGAGTCTTAACCGTTAACAGTTCAAGGACCACAAACCGATAAAAGTCTTAGACAAAGCTTTTGTACAGTGAATTGCCCACAACAGTATGGGCGTAGAAGGGAAATTAAACACTAGATCTCTTGGTACATCCCAGGAGATGATTTGGATAAGTCTTTCTGGTCCATCAGTAAGCCTTAAAAACCAAAATTAAAGAAAGAGTTAAAACGAAGGCCGTGTCTTCTGCCCCTTCTCCTGCCTCCCCGCCACACCAGTGTCTGGCAGGCTGCTGGCCGGTCCTGTGCTGCTTCTGAAACGCTGCTGCACTCGATTCCAAGCGTTACTGTGGTGGGGTTTGCCCTGTGGCCTGGAAATACATCAGTCAGAATATTTGATGCATAGTGGACTTCTCTGAATTTGATTAAACAATGTTTGACTCTCAGATGAACACTTCTGTACAAATAGCGCATGTTTTTATTGGAGGGGGGAAAAAACCCCAAACCACTAAGGATCATGTGGACCTGCATTGCAGGGGGGTTGCAAATCCAGAGTTAGTCCTTTAGGTTTTCTCTTTATGTTCTTTTTGCGCAAGGACGGTCCACTTAGAGTGACGGGATGTCTGTGTTTTTCTTTAAATGTATCAAGTAAAATAATTGCGTTCAGCATGAAATAGCGATTTGAAAAAAAAAATGACAGATTGATTTTATGGAAGTAAGACGCTGCAAGTGAAACTAGCTTATTCTGTTAAACCTTGGGTAAAATGGTTTCCTGACATCAGTTTACATCCCACTGAAAAGGGAAGAGGTGTAAATGCGTCTGCATGTACGTGTGATCGGATCGTGCGGGCGATTGCAAAGCCTGGCTGGCTTTAAGTTTAATGAATGTTAACCCAATTATTTAGTTTGCTGTTTGGCATTATAGTTAAAAACCTGAGACACTTGAGGACTGCACAAGAAACTAAATTAACGATGACAAAAGAGGAAGTCTTCTGCATGGCCAGGTGGCTTAAGTCAGAGGACGAAATTCGCAAAGTTGACGTAACACACAGTAGTCTTCCTGGGCAAATTTTTTGTTTCCCCCCAAAGTTTTAGGTCAGCCTTTCGTTTTTATGTACGAAAAATAAATGTGTTCAAAATTGCATCTCTGTCTGAGTCGTTATTTAAATTGGAAGGAGAAATACATGGAAGAATTTTTTTTAATGTGTCTTAGCTGATCACAGAAAGCTGCTCTATGAATCAGGGTAGTGCTCGCAGAGCTTAGACGCTTGTTTTTGCACACAAGAAAATCTTTTTATTTTTTCTCGTTTTACTTGTAGTAGCTTGGGTATTTGGTGCTGTAAAAAACAGGGTCTTTTTCTGTGTTCCTCGGAGTAGAGCCTTCCCTTCCCTAAGAACAAAATGTGCAGACTTGGGATGTCTTCCTCACTACAAGAGACCTTTGCCCAGAAACCCTCACTTCATGCTGCTGTGCCAGGACAAAGCCGTGAGGGGTGACGTTAGTGTTCTGAGACGCAGCCTCCTCTAGTCCCGCTAAGGCCCCAGAAGAGTTCTGCAGTGCTTGTGGTTAAACGCGCGAGTAAGCGGCTTGCTGGACCGAGAACTGTACGTGAAGCTCTCCAGCAAGTCCGTGCCTTATACCGTAATACGGAAATACCTTCTGAAAAAGCACCGGCTTTCCGAGAGCACTCGCTACAGGCGAACAGTAGTCGGTAGTTGCCACAGGGAGTGCATGAGAAGCTGTTGGGTGCTTATAGTGAGTTGCAAACCCGCTGTCTTGTTCTTATTTCTTTTTTTTATTCTTTTCTTTTCCCTACTGTGTACTGAATCGGTGACTTTCTTCTGCATTGTATGTCGCAGGCCGAGACTGACCGACACCTAAGCCTTCGAGACTTGTGAATATTCTGCAGCTATAAACTGCAAATTATTGACATGCAAAGCAAGACATGAACCCCTCTTCGGGAACAAAAAGTGAGGTCTGTTAAGTACCAAGAAGACCTCAGTTATCTGTTTACAGCGTAAACTGCGGCGAGGGGAAGAAGACCACCAGCAGCGTGCTACTTTGCAAAACAAAATAATTTGCCATCCTTGTGTTTTTTATAATGCCTGTATTAATGTAGAAAGATGTAAAAGAAATAAATTAGGAAATATTTTGTTTTGTACTGCCATTATTACTGTATTTTTATACTTTTTGGCAGCATTAAATATTTTTTTAAAAGGACAATATGCTGTTGTGTGCACATTATGTTAGGGAGAAACTCTTCTGCGGAAGAAGAATGTTTCGCCTTGAGGTTTCCCAATATCCTCTCTTAACTGGAAAGTGGCAAAATGATCAGAATGAGCTTTATGCAAATATTTTCATTAATGCTAAGTATCATAGCTGGAGCTAGGAGGAACTCTTCCACGTTTCTTTTGTAATACACCACTGAGAATATTATTTTATTAATCTGTCGAGATGGTTTGGTAGTCCTTTGGATGTTTTCTATAAAATACGCACAAAATGGTTGGAGTTGCTTTGTGAAGGGAAGGTGGTGTGTTGCTGATGCTTTAGAGGGAGGAAAAGTGGGAAACCTGACGTCTCGCTACCTGTGGCCGTAAATAATTAATGGCTGCTGAGGGCCAGGTGCAAAGCGCACAGAGTGAACGGTGTCTTTAATTAAATGGGGTTTGGATTGTGTCATCCCAGTGCCTGGTATGAATAATATGTTATTTCACATCTCTCCTGCCGGCATTCTCCCTGACACGCTCTGAAGAGCTGGGTTGGAAAGGGGTGAACTGGGGTGCTGCTGAAAGGAGGTGTCCTCGCGGACCCAGCAGGCTTTCCAGCCCCCCGTGCCATCCGTGCCAGAGCTGACCTAAATTCTGCACTCACCAATGTTCTCTGACAGTTTCAGATAACCCTTAACTCACCAAAAAACTATATTCAGTATGGCTGGCGGGGTTTTATATGTAATTTGTGCTTTGCATGTTTTTGTAACGGTTTCTGGTACAAATCATAGAGTTGCTGAAAGTAAAGTGTGGAAGAGGGGGGAAATCAAGGCCGACTAAGGCTATTTTTGCTCAAATAAGCAGTAACCTGAAATCTTAACTGAACTTGGTCTTGAGGCTCATTCAAGAAAGTGAGTATGTTCAGTGTTGTGTTTAACTTGAACATGAAGCTGAATCAGGGCAGTATTTAATGCCATTACTTGAGCTAAATCTGTGCTTTACACCACCCTGAAATAGTCTAAATCACCGGAGTCCGGTTTGTCTAAATATTTTAATTTCTTTAAATAATTAGTGTGGCTCCTAGTCTCGGCTAGAGGAGCAAACAACATTTTCGACCTGATTCCGCTTTCGTTTTCAAGTCGGTGCAGCTGTGAGAGCAGGAGTGTTTACAACGAGAACAAGCTCTGGCCAAAACCCTACTGGCACTGGGTACCAGAAGGCAGCCTGTTCACACCGCTTGATACATCCTTGGGTACGGCCTTCGGCTGTTCGTGCCTTTCGCCTTCAGCTATCATTTATGGTTTCGTTGGTTTTGGCCTCTTTGAATTGTGAGTAAGCATGAGGTGTGTGACTGCTGCACAGGCCTCGTTATTTTACATGCTGGTAACTATCAACTATGCAACTCATTTGTTTTATCCTGTGGGGTGGAAAGGGCTGAATGTACATCAGCTCTCATCACACAGCATACTCTTCTAATCGAAACACCGATTTCCTTGAAGTTTTTTCAATGACTTCCCTCTACTAAGCTGCTGGACTAAACTGGATGCCAGGCTACCTCGATGACTAGGCAAAGAAGGCAGTTCCAAAAGCAGAGCTTTGGCAGGTTTTGGTGAGGGCTGCCCTGTGAGGGCCGACGTGTTGGCTCACTGACCCACAACCTCCGATGAGTAGCCTCGCGTAGAAGTAACAAAACACGTGCACAATTCTTGACGCCAGCGCTCCCGTGGCACTCGCAGTACTGAGCACTCCCCTTTCTCATCTCCTGGAGGGGTCGTGCTACTGGGCCTCTTGAGGAGGTACTTGGCATCTATGGCTCATTTAAGAAAACCTTGTGGGACAGATGATGCCACCTTCATCGCTTTTGTCTGGTCCGTCTTTCCCTCAATGCTTAATTTGTCCTCTTGCTATATATACACACCTCGTAGTAGCTTTTTAAAAGCTACAAGGAATCCTTAGTGCTTAACAGCACTCAGCCCTGTCTCTTTTCTCCTCCGCTCCTAGGTATGTCTTGCTGGTCACAAGTATAAAACTATAAAGAGGTTTTTGTCCTCAGCAAGCCTTCCCAGTCGGTTGTTCTAGTTGACATCTATTTTAACATAGGTTCTAAGTTCAGAATCAACGTAGGTGGGTCAGCACGCAGGGCCGGAACTTGGGTAGCTACATATACCTGCCTGTTGGGTAGCGAATTAGGGGTGTGGAGGGAGAGGAGGAGGAGGAAGAAAGTAAAGCCTGAGGGTGAGTCGGGAGCCCACCTTCCACCTCGCTCACACCAGTGGCTAACTTGCCCTTGCCACAGCGATAGGATCGCAGCGACTTTGGGGTTCTGTATGACAGACGGTTACAGACCAGGTCGTTTCTGCAAAGGAGCTTCTGTCGCACAGGGCTCAGCCTGTGCCTCACGGCACCAGTGCTGGGAATAACGAGAAGAACAAGCATGCTCCTTTCTCCCTTCTGCCTCATGGCAATCTAGGCCCTTGGCTCAGTTTTTAATACGGTTCATTTTTCCAAATAGTTTTAGGCTTACCAGACTGCCTTGCGCTACATGCAGCCTTTTGTCTGTGTTGCCTGACCGCATCCACATTTTGACTCACCATCTTATTAATCTGGATACCTCTGGAAATTCCTGAGGATACGTTTTGGTTAATTTTCACTTTCCAACGCTTGAACGGCACCATCTCCGTGCATCCCATCCCTCTGCGTGACCTGCACCAACATCTAGAAGTTCCTCCACTGCTGCCCCCGCCCAGTTACATTGTTTGAACTCACTGCTGTTCAAACGCCTTCCAGCTTCCCGAGTTCAGAGCCACACACGCTTCTCTCCCCTCCTCCTCGCTGGAGCATACCTCATACACAAACCTTTTCTTGCCCTTTTCTGTTAGCAACACACTGCACTGGTGATTGTACTTGAGCAGGAACCCAGGAGGAGTTGCCCCAGTTCTGAAAGCTCATTGCTGCTTCCCAGCATTTTCTTCTATTTACCATTCTGCTCCACGTTAAAAGTTTCCAATTAGAAAATAAGCTCTGTTGCTTTTCTTTTCTTGCTTACAGCACTTGAGGAATAGTTTCAGTATATTTTTGTGTCTGTAAAACATGTTTCCATCTCACAACTTGCTCTATTCATCCATTTTTTTTAACTCCAAGAAACTCCGTGCAATTGTGTCGCTTTGCAAATGCCTCTGATTGTGGCAAAGGTGTTGCCTGAAAGCAGCAGCCCAGCCTCTGCCACGACGGTGTTGGCTACACGCAACATAAGGCAGCAGGTACCACAGTTTGGATCCTGATTTTTATTTTTTTAAAAACTGAGCACTACTCTGGGGAATCTTACCCTTTTTTGTGCCACAGGGCTTGTTATTTTTCACATATGCTAAAAAAAAATTAGTTTGCAGCCCGTCTGGAGTGGTCAAGGCTTCACCTTTACTCTCAGTAAGTGACTTGTGACCCAAGATTTAGAGCAGACTTCCCTGCGCTGCAGAAATCAGTCGTGTACTACTCCTTCCAGACTTGGGGAGAAAGCTATGGAATCGTTTTTACAACCATGAATATCAGATAAAACTAAGTCAAGGTCTCTTGCTGGTTAAAACCACCAGTCCAGCAAACAAAGGAAATGCTGCCACGCATGCAGACTCCTAGCTGGAGAGTGCAGGAGTTGTAACAAACCCTTGTGTTGAGGGCCGAGCGCTCCGGAGGGAGGGAGAGACGCTGCGTAACAGCATAACCCAGAAATCCGACAAACACTCAGGAGATGAGAAGGCTGATGCATTTCTGAGCGTGGAGTTCATCATCACTTTAGAGAGCATGGAAGATCTTAGAAGAGCTCCAAGTGATAAAAGCCCTAACAACTTTAAGCCTTTTAACTGCTTGCAAATATTAGATCTCATGCCTCGTACTTTTTGTTAATAGCTAGGAGAGATGCCAGCAGTGGGAAACTGCTCACCATGGACGCGACGGTCAGTCAGTGCAATGACTACGAGCAGAGAATAAGACCCACAAATTTTACTATGACTTTGTAATTTCTGTTGCCTGCCTTTCTCACAAGTTTATTGCAAGATTTCAATGAAAAGGTTAAGCCATAACAGTATAGTAAGGGAAAGGGGGCAGGAAAGCCACCCTGGCTACTGCTACTTAACTACATGATGGTGCTTCTAGGTTAAAAGACATTAAAGTACTACTTTCTGTTTTCTTAAGAGACCGTGCCTTTATGTTATAAATAGGAGCTTACCCGGTTCCTTTGCGTATGACGTATTCTCTGTCAGGGCACAGACAGGCTGCCTTCAGACGGGTAACTATGGCAGGAACAGCAGGTGGGAGGGCAGCGTCTTGGCCAAAACCAACATTTCACTCCCAATTCCTGTTAACCTCCACCGCAGGCTGTCAGCGCAGTGTGCGGCCACCTGCCCGCCTGCCTTTGAGCACACAAACCATAAGGGATTCCTGGCATACCTAGATTTAGAAACACTCCTAGAGCACTGAACTATATGTTCCATCTCTAGCCAGCTGATATTCCTAAGTTTTTCCTAAGATGGTTGTAACGCAAGTACCAGTTTAGCCAAAATGACAACAATAAAAAATTACTGTGTCTAAGCTACTTGAGAGAATATTTTCATGAGAAATTGCACCTTTATCTGTAATTGGTAAAAGGTGGAAAGAAAAAAAAACCAACTCCCATGCCTCAGAAGAATTCTGAAGGCTGCTCTGCTGAGGTCTGGTGGTCACACACTCCCTTGCTGTTGCTTCAGAATCCTTGTTTTTCCTCCTCTGGCTTTTTATCACTGCTTCTCCTTGTTCCGAGCCCTCCTAATTTTGATTAAAATTTAATCTATGACCACAGCTGCTTTGGTTTTGATTAATAGTTTTGCAGTTAAATACCTTCTGAGCTGCAGCTCCCCAAATGCCACTGTGCGTACATCATAGTGCATCCTAATTAATACGGCCAAGTAATACAAATTTTTCCTACCTGCTTAACCTTCCGCGGATGCTCAAAGCAACACTGCTTGTTGCCCAAAAAAGGTTCTACCCTTTGGATTTTTTTTAATGTATCATTTAAAAGCCGCAGAAGCCAACTTCAGTATTTCAAGGGGGTTTTTAGTACCTTGAATACTTCACATCTGCACAATATACGTCTGCTCATTGTATAAGCAATGCGCAAGCTGTGGCTGAAGAGCCGGCTCTTTAGCAGGCACTGTTCAGTAGGGGACAAGTCAGCGCAATAGAGCCGTTACGGCTGTAATTACCTGAGCCCCGCACTAATGAGAGAATCTTCCCATGCTCATCCCGCAGAAGGACCTACGCTGAGGTAAGGCAGAGGTAGGCCTTCATCCCCTTCTTTCTGAAGAATAGTTTCCATCCCAGGAAAGCTTCAAGAAGGTACAGCTGATTGAAACAGCCATCTCCATCACGCTGGTTTGCTGAGCGATTCCAACTGAACTCCACAAGTTAAATATTCTGCCCCCTTTAAAACCCACCATTCTGCGTAGCAGCTGTCAGTTCAATGTAGTCTTCTTAACCACCTGCACCCACTCTTCTAAAACAACAGAGTTTATGTTCTAAGATGAGTATGTTTAAACTGCCAGGCCATTCTTTCTTGACCTATTTGCCAGCGAAGCCCCAGCTCAAACCAAACACGGTCGTTAGACCATGCAGAGGTGCCAGCGTGTGGAAGGGAGAACCGAGTATCTCCTACAGCTTCATTCTCAAGTCAGCCTCTGATTTTACTGACTAATCAATTACTAGTCTAAAGCCAAAACCAGGACCATGATCAGCTTCAACTTCTGACTTCTTAGGAAGGCCAGATTCTCACCAAGGAAACCGAATACTTTGTTCCAGATTCAGCAGTGCATAAGAGCGAGTGGTGCTTGTGATTTACACAGGACTATGTGCTTAAATTTAAGAAGTACTCTAAGTATTTACTGGTTCAAGGCAAAAGTTTTTTCAACCAGCTTGGCAGAGGCAGCTTTCCAAACTGACATACAGCCATAAATTACACTCTCGTAGCAGTTACCAAACCCCTCGGTGCTCGCTACTGCCCAGTTACAGGTGATGTGCTACATTCACAGATAACGCGAGAATCCATCACAACAAAGAATGACATTGGAAAATATTTAGGTCACTAGTCCTTTTCTAAATATGCAAGATTTGAATAAACAGCATTTGCAAGCATGAAGTATCACCATGACAGGACCTCTATGAAGGCAGGCTGCCAATGGTTTAGCTTTCCACTTGCCTACAGAAACTCAAGGTTCTTGTAAAACGATGACAAGACTGCGAGCCGAAATAAAACTTGAAGCTCAGAATAATGTTGCCATCTTTTTAGTCATGTTGTTTGGTTCAATTTCTGGTTGTAGCTTGCATACCAGCTGCATGCAAGCTGCTTTTTGTTCAATTAAGTTTCTTTTGATTCACAACCACAGGCACATCAGTCATTCCTGAACACCTGAAATCCATTCACAGTTCATTTTTTACACCACAAAATATGGCATCTTCATGAAATGTGGCATCTTTGTGCATTACTGCTGTAAAAGCTTATTAATACAAGCAAAGGATTACTTTACCTTTCTAGCATGTTATTTAGTGCTAAGAAGCATTAGTGTTAACGCAATTCAAACCTTTAAAAAAAAAAACCCAAATGCTGCGGTTGTAATTAAGCAATCATGAAGCCTTTCCAGTTCTCCCAATGCCAGCAGCAGTCAGTTCATGCTCACGTTGTGCTACACATACCTAGGTTTGTGACTGACTCAAATACAATGTTGAACTTGAGACTGCCTACATTTTAAATCATTATTTGAAGGTATTTGGACATACAGTTATATGAAGCATTTGTTCCACATACCCATTCTCTAAGGTTCAGTTTGGCCCTGCATCATCTGCCTCTGCAAAGTGGACTTAAGACTGGGAAACACTTACATTTCTTATTGTTTTGTGGAAAAAGAACAGTAACTGAATATTCATTCAAATATTAGTCCTCTGTGACAGATACTCACTATGATTCCCACCTCACAAACTTTCAAAAACCCGAAAAAAAAGAACGATATTGCATCTTCTGGGCCATCAGTCACATTCACTGAGTAGTGAGACTGAACTGCTCTTCTTTACTGACCCGCACAAGTTTTCAAGCAAAGCTGACCATTGAACCTTATGCCTCCACCTTTAACAGATCTCTTCAGGACTGCTGCTGTTCCTTTCCTCGTTATTTGTACTGCTGGTGCGACAACACCACCACCACCACAAAAAAAAATAAATCTATTTAGCACACTAAATATTTAAAAGTCTAGCCTGTATATATGTCATGTCTATTAATTCATAAGCTGTAGCTTGGAAATTCTGATTTAAGATTACTTATCAATGAGCTGATGTGACCAGGCACTTCCAAAAGATCAAAACTGAACATGTAGCTTAATAACTCAACAAGTACCATTACAAACATTAAACACATGAATTAATTACACATCAACGCAACTAGTGTCTCAGACTAAGCTTATAAAATACATAGATACCAGACTGCCTGCCGTCAGGGCAATGTTTTAATTCCTTTATATTTCAGAGCAGTGTATTCATCCTCAAATCAGTCTAAGAAGCTTTAGTTTTAGCATCCCTGCAGCCCTTGGAAGCAGAATGGAAATTATACAATGGAAGCAGACCAGAAGCGACAGAACAGGCAGCTCCGTCACTTGTGGTCTCCCCAGGCAGAACTAGTCACTTCCGAGCTTTGCTTACATCACCAGGAAGGTTTTGAAAAGCAGCCCAGATCCACAGCTGAGCAGGGTTTTATATTCACAAGAAAATCTATGCCTGCACATCAATCCCAAGTCCTCAGCTACATTAAGAAGGTGCACCATAAGCGTTTCCATAGCAATAACACCTAACCAAAGAAAAAAAGTTTTTAAAAAAATATTTTATTAGCAAAAAAATCCAACCAAAGTTACTCAATAAACAACTGTACAAAACATATTTCTTTGGTCAAATTGTGAAAGTTACCTTAATTCTTTAGCTACTCACATATGCGAAAGGAATTTTTCTTAAATATTATTTATGTACACCACAAATTAAGCTGCTGTTCCTTGGCAATTACCATGTAATCGCCCTCGAGGGATGTTTGAGACTGCACATGTGACTTACAGAAGAATTTACAACTGATCAGAAGAGCGCAGGTGGAAGACCGTTGCCAAAAAGTAAGCGCCAAGAACTTGGTACTTTCCATTGTGAAGAAGCATCTGTGGAGCTCTGCAACAAAAATGGAATAATTCTTTAAGTTTTAAAGAATAACAACGTAATTCTATCTCTGGCACGTGGGTTAAAATAATAGGCAGCATTGCAAGTGTCAGTGTCATTGTGATTGGTTGCTTTAGAGAAGAGTACTGGGAGAATGAACTCGATCAAACCTTTACGCACTTTTCCCCCATGCCTGCCAAACAAAGGGGCTTAGGTTTGGGGTTTTTTTGGTGGGAAAATGCCTGGTGAGGTTTTAATCAAAATATATCTTTAATCTGGTGTATCCCTGATGACCAAAACGAACCCAACCCATACATTTTTAAATTTTCTAAAATTCAGCTGATTAACATTTTTTATGTTCTGGATTAGAAGAAAAATGAGAACAATGGATATAAAATATGAAAGCAAGAATTCTAGATCAAACAGCACTTACTTCGCTTTTAATTAGCTGGAGCCATTCATTAAGATAATTAACAAGAGCAAACGCATCAGGGATGTTGTCCCCTTCCGAGCAGAATTTCAGAAGAACTGCCATTTGGATTCCTTCTGAACAGCTGCAACAAAAATGAGTGGGCATTTCTATGTCTTTTCTAAATCCAGAACAATTATACTTATGTATTAAGAGCCACAACAATCTGCATATGGCTTGTTAAAAAATAAAACCCAAACCAAACAAAAACTAAAAACGTCTGCATATGTATAGAGCTCCCCCCACTCCAGATTTGCTTGGTTGCATTTTCACACCTCATGTTCTTTTTCGTAGTCTTGCATTTGTTCTTTGCTTTGTGAGGCAGAAATCCTACCTAGGTCATGGAAGAGTTACTCAGAGCCTCTTCTACATACTCAGTTTGCATTTTTGTGCTGGTGGGGCATTTATACAGATCCTTTGATACAATCACTTGTTATCTTTCTGTGTATTTCAAACAGCAGTTTTGCAGGCTGCATATCACTACTTTACTCACATTTGTTTATTGTTTCCATACTGAAGTCAGTCCTACTGTTGGATGCAACAGTTTGGACAGGTGTCAAAAACAACAGCTACAAAAATAGAAGTGAATTTTCCACCTGACACAAAACAAACACCTTTTGCAGAGCTAACACAGTTTTACCATAACGAGCGAGTATCACTATCCAAAAGTTGAAACTCAGACATGCTTTTGGCAGGACTTCTGATGCACACACCTTTTAACAACACCCTCCCCCAATTGTTTGCTGGCCCCAAAATCTTAACTCGTCCTTAGCGCTCGGGTTTTTTTTGTTTGTTTGATTTTGGTTTGGTTTGGTTTTTTTTACAACCAATGATGGAACTATTTGTCACAGGAGACAGTTTTAGCTAAAGTATCACAGGTACAGATATGTTACTATTTACAAATTGCAATTTGCATAAAATCAGATACCAGATTAATCATGATCTTAATTGTAAAGGCTTTATTGCTTTCCTTTAGCCCACTCGCTTATATTTTTATCATTTTTTAACTTCATGATGCAGAATTACCTATTTTTTCCTCTTAATTATGGGCTTGATCTGGAATAAGTTCTATGCCTATAAAGCCCTTTTCTATGAAAAGAGGGACTTTTCTTTTCCTATAACGTAGCAGTTTAAAAGATAATTTTACCCATGTACTAAAACCAAGACTTCCGATATCTTTCTGCGCTTATCTTTAGGCAACTGACCTCTCGGTAAACAATAGTTTTGTGATGCCACCTCCAGGAATATGCAGAACTTTTTCAGTATCATTTATTCCAGGGTAAGTTGCTACTTTTTCCATTTCTTTCCAGTTTAGCTCTTGCATAAGGCCTCCAACTGCTTTCTCAAGATCAGGTGTAAGTAGGTAGCGTAGTGGGGTCCTAGGAACAAATCAAGGGTACATTCAGTCTGACAATAAAAGACACTGCCGATGTTATTACTTGTGACAGGAAGAAGCTGTAAGCATTGAGGACCTCACACCTGCCACCAAGAATTGCACTGACATTCCCTTCCTCCTCAAATCGAAGTTAAAAAGTAGCCTGTGACTTCAAAACAGTACAAACTATTCCACTTTCTGCCACAAATAGAACTAAAGGTACCCTCTTTTTAGAGGCTCAAATAACTGGCAAGTACCGGATACATAAGCACATAAATACGAGAACTGCTTACGGTTGTTAAAGTGATTTACAAATAGAATGTGCTTTCTCTTCCTTCAGATAGGAAGTGATTATATTTAAGTTAGTTAGGGTAAACTTGGACTTCACTGTGATACAGTACTTTTAATAAGCTCACACTACAAATATCTGCAGACTTCAGCCAAGACTAAGTATTTTCTGCATGCACTACCCTCGCGCTCTAGCGGCTCTGCTATCAGAGTTAGTCTGTGGTGCTGGTGGGGAGGGGTGGGTGTTAAATCACTTACGACTCAGACAGCATCAAATAACCACCAGTCCCTCTCATGTCATCCCCCATTAGCTGGCCATTCTGCAACTGTATGCAAATATAACTGGTAACTATATCTGGGACGTGCATGGACCTAAACCTCCTTTAAGGCCCTACACATTTATACAGCCTGAGGATAACAACTGGTCTTTTGCAAAAATACTGACTTCTGTTCATTTGTTCATTTTTGTTAAATCACCAATTATGATGTCCTCAATCAGCAAGTAATGTCTGTTTTTTAAAGGGGTCATATCTAATAAAAATACATAGAATCTAAACCTTGTAGTTGCCACCCAACAAATAAGAATTGATAACTTCCTATACAAAAAGAATGACAACTTGCTATAGTAAAGAAAACCTTCAAAATGCAGAATAGCGAAGAAGAGGTAAGAAACTAACCAATGTTCTAATTAACTGTTAAAAATCTAACCTGTGACCTGTATGTTAGCAGGTAATCCCTGACATTTCTGGCAGCCACAAGAAATTAAGAAGTTAAAACTGAGGCTCTGTTGCCTGACAGTGCAGGCCAAGTGCAATTTACTTACAGCTTATTATTTGCTCAGAATTTTCTACACTTGTAACTAGCAACATCTGGAGACTAATCCTATAACAGAATACTTAATATACTATTAAAACTTTTTATGACCTAAGTACACAGCAAAGCAAAAGAACCCTGCCAAAAGTATTCAGAAGAAGGAAATATATCAGTTTGTCAAAAAGAACAGAAATATTGATTAGGCCTTTTAATGACGCAGACATACCCAAGAAGTTGCTCATCATCACGCTGGTATGCATGGCTGCTAGACAGAAGAACGACTCTGGCACATTTGCTGCTTTTCACCCACGAAAGCAGTGTTTGACAGAACGGCCTGTACTTGTTCTTTATGTAAAGACAGTGGAAAAAAAGTGAAAAATACATTGTCTCTGTAAAAAGAAGCCAAAAGCCAACAGTACAAGGTGCTACACAGAATGTTTACCAGTGATGTACATTTTAATTCACATCCATTTAGTCTTCAGCTTCAGATATATTTTTAAAAAGCAGAGGACTGCTCTGGCTGTTTACTTAACCAAAACTACATGTATAATGATAAAAACTATCGTTAAGACCACGTTAACAACAGCAGTACCACTTGTTGTGTGCACCATTAATACCAATGGAAAAAGCTTTAGAGTAAGATGGGAGCGTAGGATCACACAGTATTTTTCCACGCTTTGAACTGCTCAAATCTGCAGCACAAAATTTTTTCTGATGTGGTATTCCACTTATTTTAAATTACAGCCACTGTCCAGTTAATGAGTAATTCTAAATTCTCCATTTTTTTACAGAATGTATTCAGTTAAACTGAATATACAACACTATGAAATAATTACATTGGAGTGACATCAAAAATTAAGCTATTACAATTAAAGACAAACACACAAAGACAGCAAGTGTAAAGAAAAGAAAGAAATAGACAAAACCCAGACCACTTTGTGTTTTCAAGGCCGTTAATAACTAAGGACGTATTTACACTAAAATCTACCAAGATAGGTGGGTTATTCTGAGGCTTTGAAAAAACAAAACCAAACCTCAATCCTCAAAGAATGCAGAAGTCAGTTGTGGTTAGCTAAAGTTGTATCAACTGCAGAATGTGTTATAGCACAAGGTAGAAAAATATTTTGCTCTTTTCCAGTCTGGTTTATGTTTGGTTTTTGGTTTTGGAAACAAAATGTTTTAAAATGTGGTATATTTCTTCTAGTTTTGCTTATTTAGTTTTATAATTTACTCAGGCTGCTTAAGCTATTTGCCAGCAGAACTATTGAAACTGAATAGTGAAGCAAGAACAATCAATGAACATACATACCTTTATAAAAGGTGACCTGATCTGCAGAACTACAAGTTTCTTTGAAGGCAACGAATACACTGCAAGAAATAGTTAAGTTTTGTAAGAAGAAAGTAAGAAAGAGATCTGGGTTTAGAAGTATCCAGATTTATCCAATTTACAAACTGCAGGGTAGTAAACCTTTCAGCTATCAATTCATACAGGGAAAGCCTGACAATATCCACACCATTAAAAATATGTATTTTTGTGCATTGTCTTCATTGGACTTAATTTCACTTGTCATAAATTCAAAGGATTGAATGAAGAAAAATATATGAAGATCTGCCTCCTGTAATGATTCAGATAATCTCTTCATGCAGCTTTGCAAAGACTGACAGATTATTCTGAGATTTCCATGATTTAAGAGGGGGAAAAACCCAGATGAAATGCCATGATCAATATAGGGAAAGAAACTAAGAATTTGAAGGGGGAAGAGGGAGAAACACCAGATAAGGAAAAAAGCAAACAGAGATGGGAAGGAAGAAGAGAGGATAGATATCCTTCCACACCAGAAATTCAGCTTGCATTCCAGCAGTTTACTGTAAGTGTGTGCACACTTCATGATGCTTTGGATTAAAACCGCAGAGTTTTGGCTGGACTGTAATATGTTTGAAATTCATCACTTATTATTGGTTCTATGTCAAACTGATTATCCAAAACAACAAGAGTAACAGTTACCTCTGTGAATACATTCTTATCTGTCAGTTACTGAAGTTATTACTGACCTTAGTTTAAACATTGTTCACATAAGCAAAGACTAACAACAACAAAAAAAGTAAATGTAACATCCTTGCACCTTATGCATCCTGCAAACATCCTCAGCATTCAGTACCCACCTTCAGCATTTATACTCAGCTCCGTTGAGTTTTCTTCTGCTGTCGCATAGGGATTATTTCCCACCATTGGCACCAGGCAATCAGTGTAGAAGTAACCAACCTTAGTCATGTCAAGCGTGGAAATCACCAGATCTGTTGCCAGTTGACCAACATTTCCCACTGACACTGCTGGCTGAAGTAACACAAGTCACTGAGTTACAGTATGTTTTATGGACAATACAATATGATCTTCAAATAGCGAAAGTTTAATTTACTTCAATTCTGGTAAAAAATAATTTCTAAAAGTGGCTGCTCAGTCTCTGACAAAGGTGACTATTTCTTAACAGATTACTAATGCAGACTTTGGTCCCTGTCCCACAAAACCACCCTGAACACTTCTATGAACAATCCTGACTTGTTGAAAACTTAAACAAAGGCTTGGAAACTTGTCTCCTCCCTCTCTTTTTTTTGGATACAGAATAGATAAAAGTCACTCAAAACAACGAACGCCGAGAGTTGGCAGGCCTCAAGTGACACCTAATGGTAATGTTGATATTACATATTCAATCTATAAATCCCGGCTTGGCTCATATACAAAAGTAGATGTTTTTTCATATTTTAAAGATGAAAGTGCTAAGGATCATCTTGGATTCATTTCACAGGAATTGCCATGGGTTATCACCAACCGGGGCAGATACCAACCTAATCTGATGGCACAGAAAGAAATTCAGGAGTTTGTCTTCCAGTATCAGTTTCTGCATAAGGACACAGTGGTAAAATTTTCGGTTGCTTCCCTCTAATTTATAAAAGCAAGTCCACATCTACGAATTGCCGCTGCCGCCAGTTGTGGAAACACGGAATTTGACTCTGGTAAACCCACGGCGAAAGAGGAGGTGACAGCACTTACGGACTGCCATCACAAGCGGGCCGGTGTTCAAGAGCCCGTGGCTCCCAGACAAAGACAACAGCAGCGATCTAGTTCCTGTGGCTAGTCAGCTGATCTGCAGCGACTTCCCGCGCAGCCTGCAGAGTCATCCCAGGCTCGGCAGCCCTCGAGGGAAGGTGGTAAACTCACTTTTAAGGAACACAGTAAAGGGACTCACTGACAGGAAAAAATAATGGTTTGCTACTTCACAGCCTGCACTGGAACTCTCGCCCCACAACAACCAATGTAACCTCAGGAAGGTTGTCTTAAAGTGATTTCATACCATGTATGAGGATGATTAAAACGCTTCCTAAAACAACCCTAATCGGAGTTTAAATATAGGACAGGTGAGGAATTTTTCATTAAAAACACGTATATATCACATCGAAATGAAAAAAATAACCTTTTATTCCAGTGCCAACCCGCAGGTACTGCAAATTTTTTAAGACGACATACGGCATTTTCATCTCGGAGCAAAAAGCATATAGCTATAGCTCAGCAGACAGCCCTTAGCTTGTCAGGGGCAGAACACGGGCAGGGCTGAGGAGGGCGAAATTGACCGAGACGGAAGAGATCGCCTTAAGCGCTGCTGGAAGCGGCTCTGGGGAGGACCCCTGCAATTCCCCGCGGGCGAAATTCCCTCGGCACAACACCCGACACACTGAGGGGCAGAGCAGCCGCCTGCCCAGCGCCCTCCGCCTGCCCGCCGGCAAGCGCCCAGGGACGGCCCCGGGCAGGCGCCGGGAGAGAGACCGAAGCGCCCCGGCCCGCCCGCCCCACGGAGGAGGGAACGAAGGAAGGAATGAAGGAAGGAGAAAGGGAGGGAGAAAGGAATGAAGGAATGAAGGAGGGAGGGAGGGAGGTACGGAGGGAGACAGGCCCCTGCCCGCACCCCACGACGCCCTCAGCGCCCAGGCCCCAAGAGGCGGCCCGGCCCGCCGCGGGCGCAGGAACGCCGCTTACCATGAGCAGAGTGAAGCCTTTAAAGTCGGAGCCGGCGGCACCCCCACCGCGGTCGCAAGGAACAAACATGCCGGCCGGGTAAGAAGGCAGGGACGAGCGGGGCGCCTCACTTCTCCTCAGCGGGACGCGGAGGGAGGAGGGAGGGAGGGAGGGAGGAGGGA
>VZTV01087247.1:0-29321 GCA_013400875.1 Anhinga rufa | reverse complement strand
TGCGGTGCGGTGCAGGGGAGGCCGCGGTCTGGGCCCGCTCTCCTCACGCCTCGGGGGCGGCCGCGGCCTCGCAGGAGCGGGCTCTTTTAAAACCGAACAGCTTCTCCTTGTGCACGTACACGCGTTGTTTTTCTCTCGGTAAAAAAATATACGGAATAGTCCTGCCGTGTATTGAGAGAAATGTGGCGGTTGCTGCTGGCGAGGGTGAAGGCAACGCCTTAAAATCAGCTGTTAACAGCTGTGGTACCTTTTAACGATGGGTGCTGGGAATACTCCTTATTTCCCGTTTTAAGCGTCCCGGCTTTCCTGCTTGCAGCAACCCACAAGTTTTCTGTTTGGTTCTACGTTATTTATATTATGACTGGATTTATATTATGTCATTTTCTGTACTATTTATTATCAGTTCTCCTAAAATTTTTAATCATACGCTTCTTTCCTTCTTTCTTCCCCGACTTAGAATTGAGAAGACGGTGTCTTTGCAAAGATAAAGCTTCCCTTTCCTGTTTTTTTTTTTGTTGTTTTTCTTTTTTAAAAGTATATCTGTAGGTAGAGGGCATTTCTCTGATCTGTTGAAAGGTTAAATCAAGCTTGTAACCCACTTAGGGTAGCCTCAACAGTGAATATTATTTCTGATAATCACTAAGATAGGAACAGTAATACCTGGTTTTAGGTAGTTCATTGACCCTTGGTTCTGCCTCGGGTTTTTTTTTTTGGTTGGTTGGGTTTTGGGGTTTTTTTGTATTAGTAGTACAGTAACTGGACAGCATCAGCGTGTCAGTGTTCCGTACCGTCTTGTGTGCTGGAGCATGATCTTAATGAGTTATGGTACGCTGCCCCTAAGGAAGGATCGTTACTCTTTGATGATTTTTGAAAGCAATTTAGAGTCTTTTATCTTTTGCCAAAATCAGTGGTGTTGACCTTAAAGTTAACTTGGTTGTGACTGGTTTGTTCCCACCACCACCACCGATGGTCGCACTCCCAGGGGCAAGAGATCCTGAAGTGCTGTCCAATTAGCACTGTTGCTCTTGTCACCTAAACCTCCTAGACAGTGAAGGTTGGCCACTTACGTAGCCTCTTGACACTCACGAGAAAAACTCATCTGTGCAGTAGCTTTTCATTACTGTAATCCATGAAAAGAGCACTGGTCAGACCAGCGTTCAAAATGGTACTGGTGCTTTCTGGAGGTGAAGCGTGGCCACCTTGAGATCTCTAGGAAATGATAAAGAGGCCCTAATGTCTTGAAAAATACATATGCATTGGCATGGGAGATGGGAGAGACCTGTTTAATGGATAATATACATCTGCATTTGTAACTGTTTCCTGTAGAAACCGAACAGCGCAACGGCTCCCTCCCTGCCAACCCCAATTGCCCTATGCCTTTTATAGCTCCTTCAGCAAGTAAGAGTTTTTGTAAGGAAGCTATTTCTTTCAGCAGTCTACGGCTCATCCGAAGGAGAGCCTAGTAGAATAACATTCAGAATGCAGTGATGATAGGAGCTAATTTTGAGAGAGAAGCTATTTAATATTTTGGTGAGAAAAAAGATGTGGGTAGATTGTGTTAGGCTTCATCTTGTGCTTACCAACATTCTAGAATTTGCAGTCAAAGAAGTAAGCTGTAGTGTAATTAGTTTCAAGCTAGCATTAGCTTAGGAACCTGGACTAGTCCGGTGTGCCCTGAGATTTGGGCTGCTGTGGATTTTGTCTCTTATGAAAAAGAAGACTTTTAGGCCCACAGTTCCAATGCTTTTAAGGCTAATGAATCTTCTATCTACCCTTGAATCACCTTACAGTTTATAGTGTACCTAGACTGGGCTCGTAATTGGATATTCTGTTTAATGTGATTTTGTGGACTAGCTGTTAAGAGCTTCTCATAGCCTTGCAGGCTGCTGTTTTGAAAACTGTGCTAAGACAGCAACCAGTACCCAAGGTCATTGTGTACATTTTGCTTGTTTCTCTTTCCTGCTTTGTTTGTCACTTTTATCTGTACTTTCTGGGGCGAATTCCTAGTGGTGCAGACTAGTACCGTTTTTTAATAGAGTGAAATTGATTAAAGTTATTAATTTTTTTATCTGACTTTCCAAAGGTGAATAATAAATACATTTTTCTTCCAATCACTTATCTTGATAGTTAGAATAGTGGGGTAGAAAGGGTATGTTCTGCTGCTCGTGATGTGGGAAACAGAAGAAAAATATAAATAGATGGTGTCCTTGGTTTTCCTTTCTCCTGATGTTTGCTTCCTTTTTTTTTTTCCAAGCTACAGTCTTGTTGATGCCCAGTTCAGACTAGCTTGCCTCCCGTTGCTCTGTCTTACCTAATAGCTTTTTGCTGTTAGAGAGCAGTGCAAAGAGCTTTTCCCCCGATGGTCTGAATTTGCTGTGTGTGGAGGGTCCTGTTCTCTACCTGATATAACGAGGAACGGGTGCTAGCTTCAGTTTGTCTTAGGCTGATAGTATGAGCGCTTTCCTGTCCATTCCCCAGTGCGTGTGGGTTGTTCTTTGTTCCCCCCCCCCCCTTCTGCTGCTGCAGTGGTTTGCTTATTGCAGCAGCAGCGAAATGTATTTTTGCTGAAGCATTTACTATGTTCAGTGTGAGTTTTCTGAGGACACCTTTGGCTCTTGGGGTAGCTGAAGAAGCTGAGCATATAGGAATGAAAATGTGATTTGAGTGGTTTTTCTCTGTGGATCATTGTTGAGCTACTATGTTTTCCATGACTTTATACAAAACCAGAAAAGATGAAATTTATATATATGTTTTCCTAGTGCTGATTCCTTCCTCAAGCAGAGCTTGGCAGATTTATTACAGATGAGATGCGGACAAGCAGTGACTTGAAACATGATTGAGACAGCCGGCCTCACTGTAGTCACTTCTATGATTTTAGAGTTGTGCCAGACAAGCCTAGAGACTGGCATGGACACGTTTGTGTAGAAATTTAGTAGAATTAATCTTAACTTAGATTATCTACTCTAGATTTCGAATTGGGATTCCAGTTATGAAAGCTTATCTATGGCAACTTAAACCCTAAAAAGATTTAGTCATCTACATTTAATTTACTACATGAACTTTGACTTCCATACTAAATAAAGAGATGGTGCTTCAAGATTGTTTTCCTGGCTCATATACAAGAAGTTCTTTACAAGTAGTGGAGTGCTTGCAGTTTCTTCTCTTTGTGTTTTGCTGTCCACTAAATGTACGTTGGTGGCAACTGCTGTCACTAAAAACACCTTACCTGTTGCACCCAAAGTATAATGCTTTTTGAGGTTGCTGCTCCCATCAATCTGCTCAGTAAAAATAGCTCATCTTGGTAAGTTGTTTCGACTTCACCAGGACCTGAAGAAGAGGCAGAAAAACCTGTGAAAACTAAGACTGTTTCTTCCAGTAATGGAGGAGAAAGTTCGAGTCGCAGCGCAGAGAAACGGGCAGCTAATGAAGAAGCTGAAGACTTCACCACAAAGCCTGCTCCTGCCAAAATGTCCAAGTTTGGATTTTCCATAGGCAGTCAGACAGCAAAGAAGGCATCTGCAATATCCATCAAACTAGGAGCAAATGTAAGTTGACTGAGGGCTTCTAATTTTAAGGGAAGCGAGGCAAAGGGGGAAGTACTTTGGGGAGGCTTCCTTGCAAAAGAAAGCCTTGGATTACATGTGGTTAACTTGGATAAAGTTTAAGGCGGCATTGTGGGACCAGCTAGTCATGCATGTGTAAGTACTTCAAGGTGATTAATACCAGGTCCATTGTCTCAGGAAGCATAAGACTTGATTGAAATGAACTGTAGATCTTTGAACATACAGAATAATTTTGTAATGAGATTTAATAAGCCTGGAATAATTTCCTAAGGGAAATGAGCAGACTTGTTAAACTGTTCAGGCTACTCTGAAATGAGTGCTGGGAGCTTCATTGCATAGGATGCTTAAAGCTACAAGAAAGCAAGTACTCTCTGAGATGGCTTAATAGGTCGACTTCCACTCCAAAGATCTTATTTTAGCGCGGAGAACTATAGTTTATTTTTCTGTGACTTTGCCTGTTCTTTGCAAGGTCAGTATGATTCATTTATACCTATATGCAAAGAGATGAGGCTTCATTACGTAGGTTCCTAAGAATTCTGATCCCTTTTATTGTCCAGTACAAGGTATCCTTGTGCTGTGAATCTGATGCTTTTCTTGACTACCAAAGTAGGCCTCTATTAGCTTGGGCAAGGGCAAGCCAGATGCTGCCTCTATTTAATACAGTTCATTTACACTTCCCACATACCACTGTGATAGATACATTGTAAATCCTTGTCTGGAGTAAATCCAGACTGTAATCATGAAAGGCTTGCACCTGCAATGCCAGCGTTTTACAGATCTGCAAAAGATGAAAAGAGTGCTCTGTTTTTTTGAGGTGGGAGGGAGATGAGATCTGGGCTGGCAGCGTTCTAGGGTTTAAGTGCAATCAGGTCAGCTCAGACTTTGGAAAAATTGACAAAGCTGCCTTCTCTGAGCCACTAGCAAGCTCTGATTTCTCACGTAGGAAGATACTTCCAGTGGCAATAAATTTGGCTCAGGATTTCTGGCTCACTGAGTTTAGTGCGTGGCTGGCAGTGCAGAAGATTGGACAGAGCTGAAACTCATCCTGTTTCTTTGTAGTCATTTTTGCTCCCTTAGTATGTGAGCCTTTCCTGTGGAGCTGACGCTTTAAAAAATGGCACGATATTTATACATTATACGCTGTTGGTGAGGAATAGCTGTAGACAGTCGCGTAAGGATTCTGCTGCAGTATCCGCTTCGAGACTGAGTGCATCTGAAATAATCACCAATAAAGGCAAAGTGGAGGAAGCACTGTATGTGACCGATTTAGATAACTGGTAGGACTGTAGATGCAAACTGTTACTGATGACTCTGCTTTCTGAGCAGTCTCAAAGTTACTTTCGGTATCTCTGCTGTATTACGGGTAACAGTTGAGGGTTTGATAGCTTCTTACACTTTAAATAGAGGAAGGTATTGGAAATCAAAATAATACTTTTTAAAGGAGTCTTATATTAATCGTACTGTGTGATGCACACTGCTGCTAGTTAAAAGTATTGAATTGTTTTAAGCCAGAAAGCCTTTAAAAGACAAGAAAATAAACATATTCATCTTCCTGGCATCAATGGTTAAGAATACGCCAAAAGAGTAATGGAAACAGTGACATACTAAAATTTTGAACACCACAGGTTGTTCAGGTTCTGATTTAACTCTTCATGTCGTGCACCAGTGGCTGCATACCCCTGCAGCGTGCTAGAAAGTTAAGACTTGCTTATGGGGAATTGTGATGTGAGAGGGCTCGACTTGCTTTTCAGAGTATATCGTGCACAAAGGAACAGCCATTTTTCTTTTTCACTAGATAGAAACCTTTTTCAGCTTGATTCAAACAGAAACACTTTTCCCCCTCGTTGCCCATTTCAGTGAAGATGTTTGACTTCATTTTACAAAAAGGTTTAAAATACCATGTGTCACTTTTTTGAGCTAGTAGACTTACTTTACTTGTGCATTTGGTCTTTTTCAGAAGCCTAAAGAGCCTGTTCCAACCCTTGCTCCAAAAACTCTTTCCGTAGCAGCAGCTTTCAACGAAGATGAAGATGTGAGTAATAAGTTAGTGATCAACACAACTTAAAGTACCAGTGCGGGTTAGAATTAGGCAGAGAGTGGGCCGTTTAAGGTTTTTTACCTAAATGTCAGGGATTTTCAACCTAGAAACATCACTTGTGTTTCTGTTTAAGAAGGTGCAACTTTGTAGCTCTGTGTTCATTCAAGAAATCATTGAAGTGCTGATAATTTTTTCTTGAAAATGAGATACACAACATGATTCGAATTCATGGTTGCTTTCTCTGGGCTTGATAAAGGGGAGGTGAAGAAAAGTTGTGCTGCTTCTGGTTTGCTAAATACTTTATTATTGCGTTACTGCTCTGTCATACACAGAGTTGAACAAAGGGATTTGTATTTCTTTCTATAACCGTGTAGAACCTCTGTTTTGTCCTAAGTCACTTTGCTTTCCTGTAGGGCTGTAGTCCATACCGTATCATCTCAGGCATTTGAAATGTTCAGAGGACAGTGGCCAGCTGCACTCTAACCTCCTTTTTCTCTCTGTAGAGTGAACCAGAAGAAATGCCTCCAGAAGCCAAGATGCGCATGAAGAACATTGGAAGGTAGGTCAGCTTTTGACTATGGTTTGGAGAAGAGCGAGCATGTGAGAACACCTATCTAGGTATCTAGGTTCAAAAAACCTTTCTCCAGAAACAGGAGAATTTTAATATAGGTATTTTTGAATGTTTCAGCTGTACGTTAAAAGTAGTACACGTACCTTTGCCCTTTGAATCTTATTTGCTGCCTTCTTTCTGAGGAAATGAATTCTATAATAAACAGAAGCTAGCTTTCTTCTTGGAAAGGTAGTGGGTGGGAGTTCCTGCTTGCTGCTAAACTTTGCATCTTTCTAGTTCTCCATTTTATAATTGGCCCTGAAGTAGGGTAGTCTGCTCAGATCTTTACATTCCCATGCAAGGGGAAGATGAGAATAATCTCTTTCAGAGAGACAAGAATAGCTTGCTTACTTTTAAAACAAATATATATAATTCTTCTGTTTGTCACAAATTTGAGTATGGGGCCAATCCTCAAATAAACAGGGACATTTTCAGAGGAGGCTTCGCTCAAGCAAGGGATGAATTTTGAGCATATATATTTGAGATGTCTTATCACGATAGACTGCTTTTAAAGTCAGTCCCCTGGATGATCACTGCTGTTCAGTGGGGTTTTTTCTCCAGCAGCAAATTGGGATCCTCAATTTTGTAGCCCTTGCAACCAATTCTTTACAGCTGGCAGGAGTTACCGCCACTCCCCCCTCCTCTGCTGCCCCACCTCATTGCTATGTCTTGATGTGCTACAGAGATGGGTTCTGTGGCCACCTTACAGCTGCTAATGGTGAGGGCTCCTGAGGTTACGGAAAGGAAGAAATGTGTGGTAGTTTCTGGCAGCAGGTTGGGCTTGAAATTGGTGTTTTCCGTGTCATGCTGCACAAACTACTATAGCTGAACTGATTTTTCTCACCTGATCTTGTTTTGCTTTTCACAGGGATACACCAACCTCAGCAGGACCAAATTCCTTCAATAAAGGAAAGCATGGTTTTTCTGACAACCAGAAGCTATGGGAACGAAATATAAAATCTCATCTTGGAAATGTCCATGACCAAGAAAATAACTAAATGATGTGGATTGAGAGTTGGGTGTTTGGGGGGAGGGGAGGGTGTAACGTTAAAGGAACAGTTTCCTTTTTTAAGAATGGTATAAGACTATCTTTGGAGCCACTTTTTTAAGATTTTGAGTGGTACACTAATAACTGAGTTTGAAATTAGAGGTAATTTATGTTTTGTATACAGATTTCAAGGCATTTGCTAATTTTGTAGTTCCATGTGATTAGTTTCAAAAGGTTACAGATAATAAAGAAATTGGAGTGGTACCTTTTTAAGATTTTTCTTTTTGTCAGTGATTAATTAAGGTGGATGAAAAAGGTTACTGTCTCTTTAATCAGGTTAACATTGAATGCTCTGGCATTCTCACTTCTGGCTCCCTCTTCGTAACAGGAGAAACAGTTGACTCCTAGGAATACTGGCTAAAGAAAGTGAGCATTGTCTTGTGCTAGAAGTGTTACTGGACTATTAATTTGAATATAAACTTATGCAGGAAACAATAAGAACCTGGATTTTTTTTTTCCCTCCCTGCAGTCACCTTTTGTTAAGTCTCTGCAAACTAGGAATTATGTTGCTCTGAGTGGCTCTGGTAACTTAGCTCTAATTTTGTTTAAAACTTCATGTAGGATGTGTAACCTTCTGTGGCCTGTTTCATCCTACAGAGATGGGCCTTGTCTGTATATTAGATACAGTCTGTAAAGAATATTCACTATGAAGGTAAATCAGTATTTTCAGTGTGCTCCTCTTAAATCATTAGCCTTGAGTAGTGCTTGTTAGCATTTCCTCGTGGTACACAAAAGCCACCACCAAAAAGACAAGCTAATGTACATTAAGTTCCACTTCGGTTGAAATATTTTTCTTTACTATGCCTAGAAGGAACAAAAGCCACACCAAAAATCGGTAACTCACTGCTTAAGTATGAAAAATCTAAGATGCACTTTCCCTGTCTTGCCATTTAAAACAAAATGCCTTGATGCCTGTGACCTCAGTGGACACTATCAGGTTAAAGAAAAACACTCTATTTGCAGTCCTAATGCTTCTAACAAGTGTCAGCTTCAGAAGTAAAACCCTACCTGTCTGCCTTTTGCAGTAATTTTCAACAATGACATTAGTCTGGTCGGTTTAATTTCCTAGCTTTCACGCTGCGGAACAGAGCTGTAGGATTTCAGACTTTGTAAGGACCGTCTAAATTTCACTCTAATTCAGACCGCATATTTCTAAAACAGTTTACCAGCAGAACTGGCTAAACAAAAAGTTACCAACAGCGACACCCCCCTGCCTCCCCTGCCCGCCCCCCCAAGTTTCTTTTGAAACTCAAATACCTGATAGTGTTGACCACTACATTAATTTCAGCCTGGAACTGGTTGTAGAATTCAACATGTTAATTGCTTTCATCCTGCCTCTGAAACCTTCCTTCATGCGAAAGTTGAACCTGCGAGTGCAGAAAGGAAAGTGCATCTTGAAGTGGTTTGTTTTTTCGTTTTGTTTTGGGTTTTTTTTAAATCTTAGGAAAGCTCTGACCACTTAGACTTTTGAGTTTGTAAGTTCTAAAAAATATTTTTTTGTATTTTTGTATTGTATGTGTAATCTTTTTTCTTCTGAAGTCTGATGCAGTTGAATACCTGTAACTATTTTCTTTAAAAGCCTTGTTATAAACGTAACATAAAAACGTATACTTTTTTTTTCCATAGCAGAAATCTTTGGTTTATTTAAAACAAAACACACTTTAAAAACTGACTTTCAGGACTTCCAAAACTGATTTGGGCATTACCGGAACTAGGCAAGGCAAAATGAAGCATTTACTTTTTACTTATTTTTATTACGTGTGGTTATGTTTGTTGAAATAAATCCCTTTAAGATAGTGGTAATTCACAGCGAATAACTGTTTTATCTTGCTCCGCAGCAGTTACTTGATACCGTCTCGGTCACTTGTGTTAGGAAAAAGCAGAAGGGGATGTCGAGTAAGAATAGGAGGATGACTTTGAGACCTATTCTTTTTTAGTTAACCTGCCACCACCAAGGTCTTCCACATCTCTGGCTGAAGCAGACCTTAATTTCAACAGAATTTCCTGGTACTTCAGAGTCCTTTAGGAAATGGCTAGGCAGAGCAGCAGACATGCTGGGAAATACCTTCCATGCAAGCGAGAGAGCAAAAGTTAAATATAACTTACTTGCTCCCGGGGTCCATAAATGTAATCCTAGACCGTGTGAGAGACTGCAACAGCTCTTGGATCTCAGCTGAAGACAAGCAGAGATCCTGCCTCACTCGATGTATGAGTTCTCTTCCTTCTCAGTGCTTCACAGAAGAAAATTGATCAGGGCGGCCTAAATCCACTCAGGACTGAGTGCCTAACAAGCTTGATCTTGTAGCTACGAGGGTGTCTGCTGGCGTTTAATGCCTGACGCTTGCAGGAAGGAACTGATCGGAAAAGTGTTGTCAAGGTAAATGTTACCTAGAATTTCACTTGAAGTTCTAGGTTTTTGTTACAGTAGTCGTGATCTTTGCATTAAGATAGTCTTGGGAGGGGCCTGTGTGTTTTATCTTATTTTTCTTTTTCTAAGAATACTTGGGAATCCTAAAACTTGTGGTGAGCTGCCCAATTTAGCTATCTTAAGTGCTTCCAGGAGATACGCTGAGACCTTTAGCCGCTTTAGTATAGCAAGATATGTACACCGATCAGTGGTTGAAGTGTCTATCCATGTAACTTGTGCAGTTTTACCTCCGAAGGCTTGTGCTTGCTTAGCAGTGAAGCTTTACTTAGCACCTGAGCAGCTTGCAAAGCATTCCAGACGTTAGGTGAAGGTATAAGGAGTTACCCATAACCTTCTCCGTGCTACCCTGCAGCTAGGCTGCTTTTGAGCCTGCTGGCTTGTAAATGGATCTGAACTCATGCTAATTATATTAAAAAAATAACTTAAAAAAACAACAGACAAAAAATAAGTGCGGTCACCTACTAGTGGCAGTGTTTTGGGCAGTCCGGGCTGTAGCCCCTGTCACGCCTCATTTCATTCCTCTAAGAGCGCAGGAGGTGCGCTGCCCGCATCCTCGGAGTCTGCGTTGTGCCGGCGGAAAGAAGCGCCCAACCAGCCTGGCTGTAGGGCGACTGATGGACGCTCTTTTAATTTCACGGGCGTACTCCCACATCACGGATGACCCAGTTACAGTGCGCAGCTGACTTTGACAAAGCCAACAGCTACCGTGTCCTACCGTGACGGCCGCGGCAGCAGCCGCAGCAGCGCTCGGGCCCGATGCGCTGATCTGTTGTGCCTGCCGGATTTGTGGAGCGCCTCCGGGTCAGAACTCGTGCGGCTGGGCCGAGTTCTGCGTCCTGGGGGCGGCTTTACCGAAGCTCTTGTTGTCAGGAGACTTTGAGGCGAAGTCAGCTTTTGAGAAAATGGCGGCTTCTGCTTCCTGAAGAGGCAAAATGAGGCTTTCGGCTATCGGAAATCACTGGTGTAACTAGGACTCTTCCTAGGCTGCTGAAAGATAAGAAGATAAATCTGTCTGGAGAAGCAACAGAATTTCAAGGCGGCTTTTTGTCTGTGTAGTCAGTGGCCTTAAAAGGTGTTCTGCAAAAAGGAGGGTTTTTTTTTAATTCATTATAAATGGAGAAATGCTGAGTAGCTTTGCCCTTAAGCTACAGAAGGGAAGGTTACATTCTAAAGCCACCATAATTTGTCTAGCTCCTCGGCCACGAGTCACTAGAACCCCATAAAAACTGGACAATTAACAATTTGCTCTTTATCCTGTTAACGCCTTCCTTATTTCTTTGGTTTTATTGACAAAGGGATCTCCTACTGTTCTCTAATTCTGACATATCACCATCTTAAAAACTACGTAGTGCTCGCTTAGGAGAGCTACTTGTGTCCAGTAATTCGGAGCCATCGCCTCAGGACAGATGCGTAGTTATGCATAGAATTAAAAGCACGAAACATGAACTGTTACACTCGCACTCTGTGTGCGGCGTGTTCAATTCCTCTTCATGATCTTCCATTTAAAAGTCCGTAGTGGTGGGAGTCCAAACGCGATTCCGTTACCAAAGCAAACCTTTATAAGCTCTGTGGTATAGGTACGTGTTCGCCAGCTACCCCTGAGGCTCGGTGGAGCGGGTAAGTGCGGCCGTGACTCGCAGCCAGCACTTAAAGTATGTATTTTTTTTTTTTTGATTCGGTGGCATATAGCGAGACCTTAAAGACCTTGGCTAATCTTGTGATTTAGCTCTTAAATTGGGTTCTTGGCATTGGATTTCCTGATGAGACGGATGCACAAATGAAGCGTTTGGGGTTCTGTAGCAAGCGCTCCACTGAAACTTGACGTCGTGAGCCTATGTTTATGTTTTCCTTGCAGTACAAGTGTATTAATTTAAGGTAATGCAAGTCGTAATAAAAACATAATTATCTCTCCTTTTCTCCCCCAGCCTTCCATAATTTGTAAACACAGCAGCTGCATAGAGAGTGGTGGCTGATGCTCAGTAGCTTGTTACAAAGTCGTAATTCTGCCTTTGCTTTTGCGAAAGAAGCGTGACCGTGGCAGCCTTTCACGGTTGTACCTACACCCTCTGCTGTAGGGAACCGCAGGCACCAAATACAGCTGCCTAGTGTGAAGAGTAATCGCGAAACTAGCGAGTATCGTAGGCTGTGCGTTATTTTTGTTACTCAGATGCTTGTTTAACAGAGTCCTGTGCACATGTAAAATTGAAGGCTGTGATGGGAAGAGCTTGGGCGACGCATCTAGAAGCGGCGAGTAAGCGAATACCGATGTCGCCACCCGGAAGGCAGGGCGCTTTACCACCCGGAAGGCAGGGCGCTTTACCCGAGACAAGAAACACTGCCCTTGGGACACAACTATTCGTAGGGGGTGCCAGGCAAACTTACCTTCCGGGAAGTACCTTCAGCAGCCTCAGGCTGACCCTGTGAGCGTGTTCCTGCGCCCGAGGGCGGCAGCGTGGTGACCTGGGGCCTCTCGCCTGCCGTAGCAGGAACCCTTCTCACTCTTCTCTGTGAAGAACCGCTCGAGAGGCGCGAGGCTCCCGCCACGTTGCCAGCAGCAGCAGCTGTAAGGCTGGCTCCTGAATGCTACCATATTAAATACACGCACCGTTCCAATGCTTTAGAAATGCACAGCTCTTCCTTTAGCAGCCAGGAATGACGTGGTTCTGGCTCCAGTGGAAAAGCGGGGAAAAATTATCCGTGCCTCACTTTGCTGCTGTTCAGCGCTAGTTGCATCCCTGCCAAATCGCTTTTGGTCAGCGGTAGCCCCCGTTGCTCCTTCAGCACTCCACCTTTTGAAACCCCTCGTTGCAGTAAATTACATACTTCCCCGCTAGCTTGGCTACCTCCGGGGGCTCACAGAATTGTTGATAGGCTAAGACACTCCTAGCATTGCCCCTAGGAATCAGGATGAACCACAAAAAGCAATCAGCCTTTCTGCACCATTGCCCGAACAGCAGATGGAAGGGCACAGAGCCGGGAAGCGGCTGCACAGCTCGTCCTGCAGCCTCGGGAGCGACTTCCAAGCCCCGGCCCCTGCTCAAATATTCATCCCGGAGCAGAGGCCGAGACAGAGGCGCTGTGGGACGCTTGCTTCTGGTGCCTGTACAACGCTGCCACCCAAAGTCAAGAGGCAAACTGAAGTGGTTACAGCTGCGTAACGGAGGGCAGAGGCGATGCCTCATCCGCTCGTGTCTTGCGGCCAAAGCGATTTCACTATAAATATAGCGTGTCGTGTTAACGTCGTGCTCTGGTAGAGCCTTGCTCTGACACGACCGAGGAGGGCAGTGGGTTCCCTTTCCTCACACAAGTCAGGTTTTTTGAGACTTAAGCTAAAATTAAAAAAAAACAGGTGTTGCTAGAACTATCCAGAGCAGACGCCTCTCTGTGTATCCGCAAGGTTAAATACTGAAGTGGAATAAACAGTTCTGTAACATTCCCCGCCCCCCCACCAAAAACCAAAAGTTGCTTGAAAGAATAATTCATGGTAAAGCTCAGTTTATTTAATGACAGAAATAATCGTAACTTTATACATCTAACACTAAATAAAAAGAGCAGAATGTACAGATCAAATGAATTATGTACAGGAACCCACTAGGAATACTTTATAAATGGACACTTCTCATGATCCTTATTTTAAAAAAAAAATATCAAATTAAATAATATCAACTGCACCTTTGCAGTCTGACTTCAAATAGATTGCAGAAGGGTAGCGAACATCTTAAATTAAAGAGCTGACATCTAAAGAAAAGCATAAGGCAACTTCACGCATCCGGGAACAGCAAAGCCAAGAGCGACGCTCCCTACTTACCTCGCGCCCTTCTGAAAAGGTAAGGCACAGTATGCCGGGGGGAGCCGCAGCCTTCGGCTTTGGTGCTCCTGGCTGAGTCTTGTTCGGGAAACCACTTGCTTTCGGTGGTTATTTTGTTTCGTTTGTTTGCTTGTTTGTTTTTCATTTTTAGATGGCAGGCCATCGAGTCAGTTACAGCATTTTTACAGTGGGTAAACGAGGCTCTGAAATTCAGATTCGCTGCCGGCTCTTCCATAGGATGGGCAAATAAATAAACGCACCGAAGATAAACCCGAGGTGCTGGTAATATTCTTTTTGTAAGGTAACGCGCTAAATATACAAATAACGTTCTAGCACTATTTACAGCTATTTTTCCTTGAACGTTTCCTCACTTTAGTGATACGTAATTATTTGTAAGGTACAAACATTTAAGGAAAGTTTAAAGTTTCCCTAGCGCTCTTTTACATCTTTTTCCATCATAATGGCAGTACGGTAACTTCAAGCGGGATGGCTATCTCCAGATTCCTGACCATACAAAAATTCAAGAGTTACAGCTAGCGGTATTTTCTCTTTTTTTTTTTTTTTTTTAAAGTATTCATTTTAGTTTTACCCCATTCGGTAATTAGAAAAGCATACAACTGTAAAGGGCCGCAGGAGGACGTATAAATAACTATGTTACTGCTCTGCAGGAAGACCTTGACCTTTGAAACAGTCATCTAGAGATTAATTTGGACCCAAGGCAGAAACTCCAACTACATATTGCTTAGAAAATTTTCAAACAACTGCTTATCTACACGCTTGCAAAGTATAAAAACAGCAGTCCATTCTCTAGCTTAGTGGACAGATACTCAAATAAGATGAAAGGTAGAAATACTAATTCAAATGAGGTGGTTACTTCGTCACAGATTTTGCTTAGACTTTGTTCAGCGGGCGTCTCACAGGTAGTACAGAGTTACATGCACCTAACTTTATTTACGAAGTTTACCCTGCAACATTACAGGCTCCTGGCTCCTCGGAGAGCCGGCTGCTGCCAAAGGCGGGAAACGGGGCAACGCCAGAGACCGAGAACAATTTAAAGAACGCGGTTCTGATTGTTGATGTGCGTAGCGGATCCCGTTACCTCGACCGACGTGTTTATTGCTTAAAGAACTCCCCCACAAACACCGATGAAAGAACCCGCACCTTGTACAGGTTAAGATGTGCACTGTTCACGTTATTAAATCAGAGATGTTTAAACTCGGGCCGAGCATGGCTGCGAGTCATGCTTCCTCGCAGGAAAACCTAGTAAGAACTTTTCCATCTCTGTGGTGCAACACCAGGAATTAGCTTGCCCCAAGAAGTGTTTTCTTACAGCAGCACTAATAGGGTCTTCCAGAGACTCTGGTACTTTGAGAAAAATCTAATCTTTACCCCGTATTAAGATTTTCGTAGATCTCTATCCCGATATTGCTGTGTGCCCCAATTGGGATTATCAGGGCGCCTCCTTTCAACACGATACAAGATCGGATCGTCACTAGCTGGACTTCTTCCAGTATATTTACATTCCCAAAGAAGCGTGCCACTAGACCTTTTTCATTTGAGAGTTCCTACACGAAGCACGATGCAAAATCAGAAACATCCATCACTAGGTTGCCTGCTTTGGACACGTACCGCAGTGCAGGCGACAGCTTCCTTTACGCAACCCAACATCGTCAAACGGAACGCGGCCGCGCATGGAGGACGAAGCGCGAGCTCCTCGCTTAGAAATGAAAAGCGGTTTACTTCTCTAAGCAGTCTCCCTGCAGCGGGCTGTCCTCTGGTCAACCCGAAGTCACAATCCGTCTCAGAGAAGCACTCCCTCGGACTCCAGCGGGTCCCTGCCCACCGTCTGCAAGACATTTTACAGCGTTCTGCTGAACCCTGGACCTGCCACCCACCGACCTGGAATTTAAATAAGTTCTTCAAAACCGGGATTCACCAACTGCCGATGGCGCGTCTACCCACAGAAAAAAGCCTCACGTTTTCTGCATGTCGCAGGAAGCACTCGCTGCACGAAGCGTTCTAACATCCCCTTCTCTTGAGGGGGTAAACAGGCAGAATCCAATCCAGGTAATTTGCTCAGACTTGATGAAATGCACGTAAAAAGAAAAGTAAAAAAAATAAAAATAATGCTACCGAAAGCTGTGCATTTCTAGTTCTTAGTGCAGCCTCTTTGTATTTTTTTTTTCATTTTTTAGAAGTTACAGCATGATACGTACTCCATGACACAGGAAACATTATTAGTCCAACGTTTTGTTTTGTTTGCTGTTGGTTTTTTTGTTTTGTTTTTTTTTTTTTTTTTTTTTTTTTTTTTTTTTTTTTTTTTTTTTTTTTTTTTTTTTTTTTTTTTTTTTTTTTTTTTTTTTTTTTTTTTTTTTTTTTTTTTTTTTTTTTTTTTTTTTTTTTTTTTTTTTTTTTTTTTTTTTTTTTTTTTTTTTTTTTTTTTTTTTTTTTTTTTTTTTTTTTTTTTTTTTTTTTTTTTTTTTTTTTTTTTTTTTTTTTTTTTTTTTTTTTTTTTTTTTTTTTTTTTTTTTTTTTTTTTTTTTTTTTTTTTTTTTTTTTTTTTTTTTTTTTTTTTTTTTTTTTTTTTTTTTTTTTTTTTTTTTTTTTTTTTTTTTTTTTTTTTTTTTTTTTTTTTTTTTTTTTTTTTTTTTTTTTTTTTTTTTTTTTTTTTTTTTTTTTTTTTTTTTTTTTTTTTTTTTTTTTTTTTTTTTTTTTTTTTTTTTTTTTTTTTTTTTTTTTTTTTTTTTTTTTTTTTTTTTTTTTTTTTTTTTTTTTTTTTTTTTTTTTTTTTTTTTTTTTTTTTTTTTTTTTTTTTTTTTTTTTTTTTACAGTTACGGCCAGTGCAGAAACCTTAGCCTTTGAAGCCTTGGCCCACAATGAAGCATCTTAACTTTTCCCCCCTGCAACGCACGGCGCAGTATTTCATCACCAAGACATTCAGTCCTGGGGATTAACTGTTTGAAAATAGGTATCACTGTGCGCCTCAGATACCCAGTTAAATACTTAGCTGTCGCAGATCGTAAGACCTCACCCTTCTTGCTCGCTCATATACTATATTCAGTCTGTCTTTGTAACGTGGGCCACTTCCACTTCTACAGTTTCTATGGCCTGTGTCACTTCAGCCATCTTCTGTCCTTGCTGTTGCGCCAACACGTAATTTACCACCTGCATGATGCTTTGGTCAGAAAGAGTAGAGACCGATGTGCATTCCTCAGTAGCTGCAACCGCTTCGATGGCTTCAAGCGTCTCTCCTGTCACTACCACAGTCTCAATCTCTCCACCACCAACACTAATCTTGGTTTCTTGTTCCTGCATGTCTGCCGCTAAAATGCTGATGGCATGCTCCACCTGCGTCCCCTGGTTATGGAACTGAAGAGTATCTTTTTCCAGCATAATTTTGCAGGGTACGTAGTCCCTATGAAACTTGGTCATGTGCTTCCGTAGCGTCCGGGCGTCTATGTAAGCTTCATTGCACACGGGACAGACGTACGGTCGTTCTCCAGTATGCGTCCTCACGTGACGCTTCAATGAGCGTGCATCGGCCCAGGCCACCCCGCAGGTGAGACATTCAAAGGGCTTCACACCTGTTCGCAAGGGGAGAGCAAGGAAAAGATGACCGTCAGTGTGCGGAAACAGGCACGGGTGATGACGAGAGGTGACAGGGAGAACAGCAGTATAAAAGAACAAGGGAAATACTGTAATTTCTTCCATGTAAGAAAGAGATCTTTTTTACCATTTCTGTACTGCAGTATAATGCAAGCCTAACACATTAAATTGTAAGATTTTCCACAAGTGCTCTGGCCAACCTAACATTTTACTTCTGTATTTTCTCTTTTTTTCAAAATATTTCTCTTTTCAAAATTCCTTTTAATGCAGTTTCTCCCCTGTTTTAAGTACATACCACGTAATAAAATTCTAATAATTTTTTGCTGGTGACACCTTTCTGAAACCATGTTTTACTTCATAGAATCTGTCGCTTACATTCCTAGTCACGCTTTGTTTCTGTAAATCTTACTACTCCGGTCTCATCAAACCAGTACTGACTCTAGTTAGCTTATAACACCATCTGAGGCTTTTTCCCTCCTCCTCCACACCGCTTCTGTTCAAATCCCACACCTGCTGTTTGTATGACCTTATTCTCCCTTACAACACCTCAGTTCTGTGGTCTGCAGTATCTAATGGGGCGTGGGGGTGGCGACAAGCACTAATTCAATACTGGGTTTTCTGGTTACTGTGGATTTAGGCGAGGCACCCACTACAGGACACGCTCTCTGTTTAGAAATACACACAAAATCTCTATTTCAGCAGTTTGACAGCTCTTACATTTATTCGTAACAGCTCTTTAAAAGGAGACATGCTTCAAAAAAGTGGGTTTTGCCTCAAGATAGGAGTATATACATAGACTTCCAACACAGCTAGAACAACCAAATACTCAGAAATCAATATCATACTTCACATCTAAAGTAAAAATGCACATTTTTTTAATTATAAAATGTTTTCATATTTTCCCCAAACATCATATAGTTCACTACGTGTCATAAATCAAGAACCTGACCAATTTCCAACAGTGTTCCTTATTTATTTATTTTTTTAAATTCAGGCCAATCACTCTCCTGTTTGAAGAGCATTTCGTTAACCGTGTGCACCTTTCAAACTGGAGAACGTTTTACTACATCCAGTTCTTTGCCAGATATACATCTTTTAATCACTTCTAAAAAAGTTCCCCTTCCATTAAAGTTCCGAGAAGGGCAAATTGTCACCGTCCCTGTGTGCGACTGCGGTTCTAGGAAGAGCCCAACAGCCGCTGCTGGGAATCGCTGGAAGCAAGTTAACACACCAGGACTGGCATAAAACTAACTGGAGAATCTGCAAGAACTTCTAGGCGCCTTGCAACACAGACTCCAAGAAACAGTTACCCCTTTCTCCATAATGTTTTCAGGGGTTGATGGATGTCACGACTACTTGTTTCCTACTTACCTTCGTGATTGTTCATGTGTCTCCGATATTCCCGGAGTTGTGTGAATTTTCTCCCGCAATGCTCACAAACTCGTTCCAGATTTTGTTTTGCTCTTCCTTTTTTACCATGCGTGGCTTTCTTTACATGCCTTCTGTACAAAGCCTTCTCATAAAATTCTTTACCACATATATTACACCTAAAATGTGTTAAGTGAGAAATTTATTGAAACCATTATTCTATGCTTATGTTACGCTTTTTAAACCAAAATGCACTTTAATTGCAGTAGGCAAAAATTAATGGGAATACTGTCTTATATGACAAGTAGTTCCATAATTAGAAATAATATTACTGGACTGAGCTACATTTTCTCTTGTTCACAGCCGCAAAGCTTCCACTTACCATTCTAGAGAAGTAAGATCACATACAAAGCATTTCTAACTTCATCAATTATATTTCTCCTCTTAAAACTTCACGTGGATTAGTTCCAGGATTGTGCCAGCAGGTTAACGGTTGGACAACACTATCTGAAGTCACCCCCCTCTGTTCTCAAGTACTCAAAAAACCCCAGCCAACATCAATCACTTGGCACTTCAACAGCGGACTAGGCAGTTCCTCACTGACCGGCTGTGGATCTGCATAACCTCATATTAATTAGTACGTTTCAGCTGTTAAATTTCCTCTTACCTATAAGGGTCTGTGACAGAATGAGACTTTACGTGAGAATACCAGTCTTTCTTCCAACTATAACATTTTCCACAGAACTGACACTGAAATGGCTTCACACCTAGATGTTTATTCATATGCTGCCGAAGATCTCGAGCTTCGTAGAAACTCTTTTCACACCTGTAACAGTAAAGGTTTTAGTGTCCCATATAAGAAAGGTCTCGGTGATCCTGATTTCAAAAGCACTGGAGCCCTCTTTAATGGCAACTGAAGCCTTTGAGAAGACACCACCTATTGTGTCATCAATATCTATATAAAGCACAATCCCTTTCCAAACTAGAGAAAATTAAAAGGAACAGCAGCTTATCTGAAAGTCTGCAATATAACAACTTGAGGCCCTCTGAAACACTTTTGTCTGTTATGGATATCTATATCCTTTCTGTTATTTTTATGGGGAATAATCAAAGGCAAACTGACTGGAAGGCATCAGAAATTTGTATTATACCATATCAACTTATGAGGACAGTAACAGCTGTTTCTTCCCTTAGCCAAAAGGGACTGATACCTGGGATTTGTTGTTTGTAATGCTCAAATGTATTTTTTTAAAGAAATTAAAACCCAAATTCAGAATCCTACAAGAAAACATCTAAAAGTAGTTACTTACTCTTTAGCTTGCTGTTTGCATACATCTAAGCCCTGGCAAACTCCTAGTTTTCCTTCATTTATACCTTGCCATAGTATGACTATATAAAATCAGAAATCACTAGCTCCTCTTGGTACGGAAACAACAGAGGTCAGTCTGATCAAAGACGTGCTTTCTCCCTTTGAAAGAAATTCTGCTCTTCAGACATCTTTGCCTGATCATCTGCATCTCTTCCTCACATAACATCATACATCTGTATGACTCAAGAAAGGACAGAGGCAGAGAAACGTGAGAAAGCAAAAGGTGGAGGATTCACCTTCTACAGCTGATCAACCCCCGGAATGAGGGAATCTCAGAATTCCCTACCTCCAGTGGAATCTGGAAAGAAAAAAAGCTTCCATACAGGAACAAAACTTTTAATATTACATTTCCCGAAGAATGGGCATTCCGGAGAGGAAAAATGCCGTCTTTGCCTTTGAGGAAAAAAGAAAAAAATGAAAGAAAAAGAAAAAAGGTGATGGTCCCTGAGCCACCCAAACAACCTCCTCCTCCTCCTAGGCTGGAAAAACTGACAGCTCCAGTTCAAGCGGTGCTCTCAGGGATCCTGGGTTTGCAGATCCACATTGCCTTCCCTAGTATGTTTCATTCAACAGTTTCGTCCCTGTTGTGGACCCTGTTAACTCTGTTCTTTGTATTTTGAAGATGGATGTTTTTAGCATTACAGAACACTAAATAAAAACATTGCTGACAGAATTAAAGTGCGTTTTGAGCAGTTAGAAAATATTAGTTTTGCTAGCAAGAAGCAGCTTTACCAGAGATACTTTAAAGAATACTTTAGATTAAAGCTTTCGTTAAAACCACGAATCGCATACAGGCAATCGTATGAACTGTACAACCCCTCTTAATACCCGAGAGACTTTTCCAGAGACCTTATTGACAATTTGGAAATTAAGCACCATTTGTGCTTTTGCGGGTCACTTGAAAGGTTCTCCTATAGTCTGCTTGGTCATGGAAAAAGTATCCGTGTTTTGCTAACGCGCTAGGAGACACGCTCTTTCCAGTTACAGAGTTTCTGCTAAACTAAGGTCCATAATGCAAAGATATTTAAGCAGTCATGTAAGTTTTATAATCAAGTTAACTGCGATAGTCGGTGAGTCTTAACTTATGACATTCCTGCAGAGCTGTTTGCTAAACACAGGTGTATTGCAGCGCACACAAGTACGTGACATCGTAGACTCTATTGGAAGTTTTCCAATTAAACTGCAAGCAACTGTCACAGCAGAAGAGGGCAAGAACAAGCTGAAGGCCCTTCGCCTCTGCCAAGCTTACTACTCTTCTGTCTGTCCTACAAGGGAGCTTTAAAACCATGTAGCTACTGATTACAGCTACAGGTGCAAACACACTCATTAAAAAAGAGCTGTATGAAACCAGAGGTAGGTAACAGTTAAAACCAAAGCTTTTGTTCTCCAGTGCATATATTAACAAGAGTGCATTTTTTACTCTTATGCTTTAAAAGTCTTATTCCAGGCCAGTGAACAGCTTTATGCTACAACTAGGAGCTGCTTTTAATCTTTAAAATTACTAGGATCATTAATGTTAAGACAAAGAACCCACCAAAAAAACCCCACCAACCAACTTACTGAGTACATTGATATCCACGAACTTCAGGCTTTGGCTGGTGTTTCTTTATGTGTTTACTGAGTCCTGATGCCCTGTGGAAAGATCTTCCACAGATGGAGCAAAGATACTTGGATTCTCCTGACAAAACCAAAACAAAACACGTTACGAAGCCAGGCCTCCATGTCCCTGCAGTGCTTTGTAAGAGCGGTTTTTTTTCTTCTCAAATAATTTATCTCAAGTAATCAGAGCAGTGCTACAAATAGAAGGTGGTTTAATTACACACAGATGGAATTTTTAAGCGTATTATGTCTGTGCCACCGTAATAATACACAGAGGGGGGAGTTGCAACTCCAAATTACTTTATGGCATGTTTTTAAACACAGGTACAACACTGCAGCTACTAATCAGTCATGAAATGCAAACAGCCTTAAAAATCGCCCTCTTGTGTGAAAAAACCTCAATTGCCTGTGTTCATGTAATATGCAACTTCTCCAGCAATGCGGCATTGCTTATGGCTGACTTACATCTTGAATTTGTGGAACATCACCTTAAAACAAAAGTTTTCTGCTCCAATTCATCAATTTAAGAGTGACGAGTTCTAATATAAATTCCTTCATTTCTGGAACAAATTGTCTTAACAGAAACAGTCTCTTACTTTTGATTCTCCCCAACTCAGGAAACAAGAAACACGGACAATTTCTACACATTATAATTTTAAAACTCTCCTTGTATGAAATTATTATATTGTCATCTTTCACATGCTAGGATCTTTCAAGATACCAGGTTTTATAAAATTTCAGTATTAGTACAGCAAGTCTTGTAAAACATATATGGAGATTCTCATAGGTTTAGCTTAGCATGTTTTCCTCTGAAAGGATAGGCTGGAAGTGCAAGCGCTCCAGAACATTCCAGCCTGTTGCCTACCTTTGTTGAGTTGACATGATACAGGCATAAACACGTACGTAAAACCAGAGGAACAGACCAACCACTATTCCCTGTTCTTGTATAGAACACCTGCATAACAACATTAAGCTATGGTAAAACAAGCCCAGAAAATAAATGTAAAAGGACTACTTACCTTTATCTCAGCTGCCTGGCCAGTAGAAGAAAAAGGAGAAACTACTATTCATTTATTTTTTTAAACAGTTCCTTTGTCACTGAAGAACAACGTTAAAGTTCAGCAGCATACAACAGCCAACCAATGTAAAAGGATCCTCTTTCTCATCACTTACCTGTATGAATGCTCACGTGTTCCTGAAGACTTCTTTTTGTCACAAAAGACTTTTCACACAAGTCACACTTGAACTGTTTCTGTACTTCATGGAGAGCTAAGTGCATTTTTAATCCATGCTTATACGTAAAGGTCTTTCCACAAACCTGAAAAAAAAATAATCCATATCCAGTGGAATAGGACAAATAAAACTCATTATGCAACAGGTGTTTAACTTCAAACAACAAAACCTCCTGTGTTTCTTGGGAACCAGGACAGCCGAGCCTGTGATTTCGCACCAGTGGCAGAACTGGTCTGTTAAAGAAGAATACTCAAGGGAAGACATTCTTCTAGACACAGGAATATGAACCTTCACGATTCAACTTCATTCTAGTTTTCTCACTCTTGGACTACAAGAATTTTCATCAGGAATGTTACAGTAGTTTTCCCCATTCTGAAGTTACCTAAATTAACCTAAATTTTAGGACAGAGTGTCAATACTAAAATACCACGAAAACATGACTAATTTGATTACAGAGTAAAAGGACTTTACCTTGCATGCGTGTGGTTTTACACCTGTATGCTTGAGCATATGTATTCTGAGAGAATAGAGCTTAGGTAGAGTTCTCCCACATATATCGCATATAAATTCCCGTTTAGTTCGCCCTTTCACCAAAGATGCGCCTGTCTCTTCTACACCAGCAGCTGCAGTGTTCACTTCGGTCTTCCGAGTGTGCCGGACAAGATGGGCTCGCAGGGAGGCACCATACTGGAATTCTTTTTTACACAACTGGGAGAGAAAATATTACAACTTTACTTTGCATTTAATACTCCAAAATTATTTTTAAGAAAGGGTAATTGAAGGTTTTAAGTATAGCAATATGATTAGCTAGGTCTATAACCCGACTCCAATAGGCATTTTATCCCAGGTTCATTAATAGTTGTAAATTTTGAATTTTACAGCTACCGGCAGAACCACTGATCACTTCCCAGTGAGGCTAGCTTCCGGGCTAATCTAAACACAGCTGCAAATTTACTGGTAAGGTTAAAGGTGAAGCCCACATCAGCACTGTCTTGAGCAGAAAGCGTACTCCCACGTCAGACGGTGCTGTCAGGCCATGTGGCTGCACCACATTTTACCCCACCCCATCCAGACCAGGGCTGCATCTGTCTCTGAAATCCGTAAGGAAAATAAATACTTGTGTGAAAAAAGGCAAGAAAAATAATTACTAATATCATTACTGAATGAATTTTCATAAAGAGGGAGATTTACAGACCAAAAAAACCCCCACACTTACTGGGCATTTATAATCTTTAGATCTTTCATGTTTCAGTGTGTGCATTATAAGTGCATAGCGCCGCTGGAACACCATTCCACACTCAGTGCATTTGTGCTGAGCTTCTACTTCATTATTTTCCGTGGTCTCTCTCTTGGGCTGTTTCATTTTTTTCCCTCTTTGTACCAGCTTCATGGCAACCTAAGTTGGAAAAACATAACCCTTGAATGAACTTTACGACACCGTATTTCATGCTTCCTCTGCAAGTTAGTACTAAAAGCTGATGTTTCTGTGTGTTACAATAACACCACCTAATTTTCCTCAGCTGATTTAGCTGCTAGAAAGTTGCCCCCTTTCAGTTCACTGCAAAACTACAGACCTCGTGGTGGGTGAAAAACTGGTCTTGTTTTAAAACCACAAGCTCTTTATAATTATAGGCAGACAATGACTTACCAGTTCAGACAACTAACTGTTCAGCCCCGAGTCAGTGCCTAAGTGAGAGCTAAGGGATAGTTACAGAGGAACCACAAAGTACTGCTAGTCACAATTTCCATCAAATGTTTCCAACCCTCTCCTAAACTCCAACTTCCTTCTTCAGGATTCGCATTTGCTTTACTATAAAAGTCATCAGATTAAAACAAAAACAAAAAGTGGCCTAATTAATTTTTACCAGCCAGCAAAAACAAGTTGTTAAAGTAAAAAAAAAAATTACAGTACTTAAGCAAAGTTCTTTCTGGTTAAGAGCATTCCAGCTTTACTAGTAGGTTTGGTGGGGTTTTTTTGTTAGGCAATATTGGCGGTGCTACCTGGAGCTGATAATCTCATTTTCCTTTGTAGAAACTTGCTGTCAAATTCTTTAAAAGCCAAACTGTAAGTGATGAGAATTGCCTGTATCGGATATCTCCCCTTCAGGTTTCTGAGAATAAGGCAAGGGAAAAAAAGTACAAGCATCCCCATTTCTTCTTCCTGTTCTTCCAACAAGTGAGGTATCTTAACAGTTTTTGAAAACATGCTAGCCCTTCCATGTCTCTCAAAACCAAAATGAAACTCAACATAGGGACATTTAAAATATTTTTTTAATTGCTGTCGCTCTGGAAACTTACGCAAACTTCCCTAAATTGTGAAGCCACAAAAATAATTTTGCTCAGTAGATGATTAGTAAGAGCTTGGAAAATAATCCTTTCATACAAAGCACGCTTCATCCCCAACATCCCCATGCCAACTGCAATTACTGCAATTCAAAAGTCAGCAGAATTTTTCCTGCAGCCTCTCTTTCCTGTTATTCTTCCAGCATCCAAACTGGGAACTCAGGAAGGAGCGTCTCTTTCCCAATGCTTATACAACATCCAGTGCCATGGCCGGAGAGCAGGGGGAAAGTCGAGGGATGCATGAGACAAAAATGCTAAAAGCTACAAAATGAGTGAGAAAAGCAGAAACCTAGTCCCGAGTCCAATTCTGAGCAATTATCTAAACCCATTTCTTTTTTCCATAGGTGGCCACTGTCTGTAGACCTACCTCATCTGCCACAGGGCCAGATTTAAAACCTGCGAAGTAAGTTAACAGGAGCTGCTCCTGACGGTAGATATTCCCCCTCCCAAAACAGAACAAAAACTCGCCATTTTCCAGCCATCATAGATAGGTTGCTCAAATATTTTGATTGTGCTAGTTTTAGCATCTGGGCTTTAAGTTGTCCATCTGTAAAAGGAGACTAATGCTACAATTTCTATCTACGAGAGTGCTGTAATGATAACAAATTATCCCTCTGCATGTGGGACTAGTGGCTGTAGTATGTAAACATCTCACAGAACAGCTCTGGAAATTAAGAGTTCTTCATAAGACTTAGCCAATGTGCAAGAAGAAGTAAAACAAAGTGTACTCTGTCACAAAATCAAATGTATTAATGCTCAGTGAGGTGAATGCCAGCTATCTACAGGCACTAAAAGAGGAAGGGCTCCTGAAGGGGAAATCAAGAAGACCGTTTCGTTAAAAAAAAAGAAAAGAAAATTTTGAAACAACTAGTTCAATTACTAAGCATTTAATAAGTCTGAGTGCTAGAGGTTTTAATACCAGTGCTCTTTGAACCTCTTTTAACTGACCCCAGTCTGACGGCAGCAGGACTGCGCTGCTGTGACTTATAACTATGTCTTAAGATCTACATAGGATATCAAATATTTAATTCCCAATGCTCTGTTTTCAAGTCTTAACATATGTAGAGTCTCACTTCGCTAATAAATACATTTGTCTATGACTGACATACACATGTGTTAAGAATTAACTTCCCAGATCATTAAGAATTTTAGGGAGAAGATACACCTCTGTCCAACCGTAAGAAGCCGTAAGAAGGTACTCAAGCTGGGCTAAGGTCACCGAGCATTCTAAAGATCTTCAATATGGAAGGAATTTTGATGCCAATGGGTTTTTTTGTTTGGTGGTTTTGTGTCCCGCCCCCCAGCTGTCACGTCTTAGAAACTGCTTTGGTTTGCAGTGATGTTAGTTGCTCAAAAGAGAAGAACATTTGCCAGACAGTGCTCAGAACTGGGAAACATTCTTTTCATATTGATCTTGAAACACTGGACGATTACTGACAACAGGCCTAAGGACAGATAGAATACCTGCTGTATTGCAGATTTAGGGTTTGTCTTTCTATTTTGCAGTTTTTTTTCAATTCCTTTATGCAATCTGATATATCCCCCTTCGCTAACAGAACGCTGACGAAGCTTGCTTTTGTAAGTATCATCTTGGCTGGAAGCTAGGCTTTCCGGCTGTGAAACTGAAATGCTCTGTTCTTTACTTTGTTTGCCGCATTTCTGCTTGGGTGTTTCCGAGAAGTCTTCAGAAGCAGCGTCCACATTTGCTGTACCACTTCCATTTTCATCTGTCTCATTTTCTGCTTGACTTTGTGTGTCCATGGCTTCCACAGCCAACGGCTCAGCCTCTACAACAGACACAGCGCTATTTGAAATACTCTCCAGCAGCTGCATCTTGACGTAATTTTCAGTTGCTTCACACTGCTCCACAGGCTTCGAAAGATCATCCGGAGTGGCCTCCGCAGGCTCTGGGGGCAGGAGGTCAGGCTGGGGCGCTGCTGCCTCCTCTGTCCCAGCAGAGGAAGGAGCTCCATTCACAGCTACTGGCGCTTCACCGGCTGCGAGCTCAGGTTGCTCAGCACCATCCGCGGACTGCATCTCAACTTCAGTCTGCTCTGCTAAATTTTGCGTTGACTCTACTGTTTGAATATCTCCCTTTTGGTACACCGTAATTTGTTTCTCTTCCATCTGTTTGTGCACATTTTCACAGATTTCAAGGACCTCTGACATGAAGAGATGCCGGGCAAGCATGGCCACTTCTGCCATACTACAGAAGTCAAAAGTTAATTCTGAAGTATAAGCAAATTCCAATAGAGGCAGGAAGCTGGACTTGCAGAACCCTACCAGGAATAAAACAAGAGATTAGAGCAAACACTGATGGCCCCGAATTACACCAAAATATCTCATGATGGATACAACAGTACACCTTTGTTATGGTTAAGTGTGAAACTTAGAGTGAAACGCACTTGCAAGTAACACTGACGACCCTCCACTGGGTCTGAATTAATTGTCATTGACGCAAAAGCGCCCTCCTTGTGTATGTTCTATGTGGAAGTAAGGTCAGACAACTTTTCCAAATAAGTAAGTGGAACTGAGGTAGTTTCACAATAAAATTCTCTAGAAGAATGTTTCAGGATGCTGGGAGAGCCCCAATATTTTTGAAGCCGATTAACCCTAATTTAACCAAAGTCTTTCTGGACCTGCTATGTTCAGAAAGTAGTCAGGACTGAAGTAAAAACTGATGTGGCAGAAAAATAAGACAAGGAAGTGGTAATGAAATAAAGATATGTATATATAGGTAGAAATGCTTAGAAATAAGCGTTTAGTATAATTTTCCCACAGTTCTGTAAATCATAAATCAAATATTTAATTTGGAAGACCTTCTGGACCATCATACTAGCATAGAAATCTGTTGTTCGTGCACACCTATTGTTCATGCAGAGACAGACCCAGTTAAGAAACTAACGAGAAAGCAATGCAGTAGGCACATGTTCTGTACAGTATTCTTCACCACTACACAGCTATTTTTAGAACATTTATTTTAAGATGGTCTCCTATCTTTAAGGTACCAGAAGGTTTGAGAAATAAGCAGAAGCATGTGTAACAGTGTTTCACAGACATAAGCAATTCAGTATTTGTTCAGCTAACCAGCTCTCTGAGAAGCTAGTCAACATCCCCTCTCGATGTATTTACGCATTTGATTATGTTCCTTTTTTTCATGTTTGTGACTAATACAAGGAGAAAACGCACATAAGCAAGGTAAAAAAAAATAAATCCAAAGCTTCTCAGAAATTTTAAGATGAAATCCCATAGTCCATTCAATATGGAAGATCAGATTATGCAAACCAGAGTGATCACTTTAGCATTAAAATCCATACAAAATACTTTTAGTTTAAAAAAAGAGAGAGAAAAAAGCAAGGTAAAATATTTGGTTGTCTCGAACACTCAAAAAAGACTGAATCAAATACCGTACACCTTACTTAGGATATTATGATTTCTAGCTTTGAAACCCACAACAATTCACCTGACAGATCCACTACAGCTTCATGACTAGAGACAGCGCCCTTTTCAATGAAGAGCTCTCGGAAGTACTCGCTGTTGGCTGCCAAGACAGATTTGTGAGCTTTGTACTCCTCTCCTTCAATCAGCAGAGTCACATCACAGAACTGATTGGAAAGCCTCTGCTGATTCAGTTGGTTTAAGACTGACAGACAATGTTTGGAAGATGACTGCTTCACAAGGCCCTTACTGTCAACCTGTCATAAACAACATTATGAGAACTTCATTACATTTAGACTGTGCCTTTTTACGCATTCACACTGAAACACAGAAAAGGATTATTTTCTGCAACCGCACAATCAGTTCAAGCCTGTATAATACACAGCTTAACTTTACTATTGTTTTCTTTCTTTAAATGCATCAAGTTTCACCCTCCCTCCAAACACAGTTAAAACAGACAACTGGAAAAATGGGAAGACATAGCTATTCAAACAGTTCTTTGACCGTATTTTTCAATGCTACAGTCTGAAACGGTTTCTCGATTCAAAAGCCTTTACGTGCATATGAGCCCCCCCAGTTATCAACAAGAATTTCATACACAAACATAGCATCATTTATTAAGGAACAGATACAGAGTCCATGAGAATCCTGTATGTGATGCTTTACTACTTATACTTTTCCCTTGGGTCCTATATGCATAAATAGGAGTCGGGGTGATTGTATTTTCCAAAGATGACGTACTATAATTAGTTTCATATCATATATGCCAGTAACCCATTTCTGCATATTGAATATCTTTGGCAAAATTTATGTCGTCTTATTACTACAAGATTAATGCAACAATGGAAAATCAGTATGTGACTAAGAACA
>VZTV01087238.1:0-13146 GCA_013400875.1 Anhinga rufa | reverse complement strand
GTGGGATAATTTATATGACTTTATTATAGCCTTGTAACTTGGGATTCAGAAAAAGTACTTTATTAGGTACCCAGGTGGATTGGTTTACTTCATTTCAGAAATTCAAAGTTTTAGCTGTTATCATTTGATATTACATATATATTGCAAACTTTTATTTCTGTTTAAAACAGATGAATGCAAACTACAACTGCAAAAAATTAAGAGACGCTCTTTGAATCTAAAGCCTTCCTACATTAAGGAATTCATATTAGACTTGCTCAGACACATTTTTCTTAAGATAGTGCTTTAAATACTAGAAACTGAGCTATGTTAGGGCTCCAGAAATTCCTAAGAATATGCAATGTTTTTGCAGCTGTTTCTTTAATGTAGAGAAGGTTACAGTATTCTAAGAGTTTTCTTATTCTGATTAATGACAAAACTAATTTATTTTGATCGAAGCAGGGACAGGCTGCATTTGTTTGCATTTATTCAAATATGTGTTTTACTTACTTGAACCGTTGTGACAATAAGCATGTGCAAGTACTTTCAAGATTGGGTCTACTCAAACAGAAGTGTTTCTCCATTCAGGGAATGTTTTTAAGTGTTGCCATTGATAACCTGGAACCCAGAAAATGTCCAAGCCAATGAACAGCACAGAGTCTCTGGCTCTGACCAGCACCTGTGTGCTTCACCATCTCCCCTCTGCTTGGAAGGAGCTCAAGAACCTTAAGTAAGGGTTCACCTTTTCAATGAAAACACAGATTGAAGAATTGTTCCTTCTGACTTTTCATCTTAGGAAGCTTCACTGAGTAATTACCTCCTTCAAACACCGAAGTATGTTTTTGCTGTCATTTGAAGATAGCTTGTAAAAATGCACATGTGTGAAGCGGATCTAACACCTGCAATAGGAAACACAACCACGACAATCCTTGTGCCTGTAGATCTATTACTGATAATTCCTCTAACAATATTGTTTGTTCAGAAATGGTGAAAAAAATCTTAATTTAAATTATTGTAATAATAAAAATCTATTTTTGTAAAGATATGCTTCTTCTTTTTTTAAAAAAAAACAAGGCTTTTTCCAGAAACAAACAGTTTTATATGCTATCCAAGATCTGCCTTCTGTTGTGAACTATAAAAAGCATCACTGCAAAATTAGCAGAGGATATAGACAGTTGCCTCAGCTAAAAAGCTGCATTTCTAGTATGCATCCTAGCTTATCTATCTATATAATCCATCAAACACTATCAAAATACTGAGCAAGTGTCAAAATACACTTCAAATTGCCAAATGTCAGCTTAGTTCTGTTCTCTTCTAGCTGCTCCTGAGGTTGTGAACATTATTTACTGCTGTGGCCGGCCAGAGATCTGTCATGAGTTATAATGAGTTATAATAGATAAAAGCTTGTGTTGCTAAAATAAATTACAGAATTTTGTGTTTAGATCTTTTCTCTTAGACCCAGATATCACCAGCATCCCCTAGTCTGGCCAGAAAGAGCACTCATGGAATCAGAGTAACCTAGTGTTTCACTTTACTAAGGGTATCAGAATTTGGGCATCTTGAAAAAAACACCGTATTTAAGCAGAAGTAAAATATTACCATACGAATGGATAAGGAAAGTCAAGTAGCTATTTTCATAGTAAATCACAGAGCGATTTGGTTCAGGGATAGAAAAATCACAGGAATATTTTTGAGTTATTTTTCCTCAATATGAGGTATGCTCTTAAAGTCAGAAGGGGCTTCGTTCTTGCTGCCCTACACTAGAATCCTCGAACTGACGTGCAAATTCAGTCAAACAATCCTGTAGAACAGACTCCTTTCCTGAAAATACAGTTGTTAATTCCATCCTAACTATAACTTCAAAGCAGAAAGCAACTGTTCCCTTCAATCTACTCTGTTTTTGAGCAGTGCCTATCTTACATATTGAAGCTAAACACTTGATTTAAAAGACCAGGTCTATGCTTTAAATCCTTCCTGATGTAATACTTCAAAGAATCACAATCCTAACTGACATTTTTATACAACAGAAGGAGACTTTATATTTCATTTAGGAAGCTAGGAAAGTTACAGTGGAAGAAAGTCTTTTGCCAATACAAATTGCAGCTCTACTGCAGATTTTGCTAATACGGTGATATCAGCAAGTCCAGCTAGACTTGGCCTTATTAGAAGGAAGACAGGCAAGCATAAAAGGTATAGCATAAGTTATTTTATTCTAAATGAATAGGAGATAACCTACAGTCAACCCATGCCAGAGTTATAGATGTAAAAACATCAGGATACACTTGAATCAGGTCTCAGGGGTATTTTAAATGGCACTGGCTACCACAATTTAAAAACAAAGATCCATTTTTCCTGCCTTTGCTCACCCCATACGTAGTACCTAAAGTAAACTGCACAGTTCAGATATAAGCTCCTGAACTCCTGCAAGCAAAGCTATATGTATACTCAGAGGCAAGACAGAGGCAGCTGGTACCTTGAACATTCCTGTGGGAGCAGGTTTTACTACTGGAGTGAATGCTTCATATAGGAGCTCTCCAGCCACTAAAAGAATCTATCTTCACACTCTGCTTCATAGCATAGGCAACGTTCTTCTGATTTAGGAAGAAAATATGCCTTCTGTTTGCTAATGGAAGCTGCTTCAGTGTCTTTTCCTACTATACCACCATTAAAAATCTGTGCTAGAGAGGAAGAAGGGGGGGGCTGATCGAAAAGCAACAAAAGTTCTGGATTCCTCCTCCTCATGCTGTTACTTTTAAATTGCCCTGGAAGCCGCAGTCAACTGCAGACAAAGCCCTTCTTTTATTCCTCCACAGGAAACAATAGTTGAAAAAGTATGCAAATTCTCTAGGTAGCTAAGGCTGTCCTGATTAAATGAAACTATTCCTTTGGATGTTTAAGGAACCTCAGCCTAAATCTTAATTGTTGAGAAGGGAAAAGAGGTATGGGGAATAGCTGCATGTATCAGCTTTACACATAGTTACAATACAGGATGGCTAAGAAAAGCTGTAGCTTTCACCTTCCTACAAAAGTCTGAGATGTCTTCATGTTTAGAGATGCTCCCCTCATCATAGAAGGAATGGAGGGAGGACTGCTGAGTGCTGGTCACAGACAGCAAGACTCGAGATACTTTTTCAGTGCTCAGCCTGAGCCAGTTCTTGAGAGCCTAACAAAACCCAGAGCAGCTGAGACGAAGAGAGGGAGCACAAGATGTGAAGAACAGCCCAGGGGTGCGAGTGGAAAGCTGGAAGACCTGACACTTTCTCAACTACCTGCCTTAGCTGTGGTGATAAATCTAAGCATAACCCATGCGTGGCTGGAACAGGTTTGAAGGAGTGTAACAGAATCCAGCAGGATACGTGAAAACAGCTGAAGGGAGGCTTGCGGGTGTAAGAGCTAGGTCTAGTCAGGAAAAAGCCACAAATGCCTCCACAGGAAACTCCTGAGAGGCAGTCACAGTGCCTATAAACCTCCTTTGTAACAGCAGCTGGGCTAAGTGCAAAACTGCTGGGGCTGGAGGGTGAGGGGGGCTTATGTACTGCAAAATGAAGAGAAACAAAGCTGATCCCACCCAAGGCCTTGGAATCGGGAATTTAACGTATTCAGCTTGAACAATACCCACACACAGAGAAAAACTGCTCTTCCTCCCCCCCATGCCGCCTTCAAGTTGATAGGATTATTAGCACTTAGGCAGAGGACCCAAGATGCTGCTGGGATGCAAGTCACTTTGGACACTGCTGGTGTTTGGATGCAACTCTGCCCTGGCACAGCTTCTCCTGCAATAATCCCGCGGCATCTGCTTCATTTGCTCTTGGAACTGAGACACTAAACAACAATGAAACACAGATATGACAGTTCCCATGAAAGTTTTGTGGAATATGCCACTCAGTGTAACAAGAAAACTTTTCCTATGCAGGGTTAAAAACCAATTTTTTTTCAGTATTCTTTATGAAAGCAATATATGAACGCTCATTTTCACAAAGGGCTAAAGGAATTGTCCTGGTTTCAGCTGGGATAGAGTTAATTTTCTTGCTAGTAGCTGGTATAGTGCTGTGCTTTGGATTTAGTATGAGAATAATGTTGATAACACGCTGATGTTTTAGCTGTTGCTAAGTAGTGCTTACACCAGTCAAGGACTTTTCCAGCCTCCCATGCTCTGCTGGGTGCACAAGAAGCTGGGAAGGGAGGGGGCACAGCCAAGAGAGCTGATCCAAACTGGCCAAAGGGATATTCCATATCATATGATGTCATGCCCAGTATATTAACTGGGGGGAAGCTGGCCAGCAGGGGGGCAGGGGCAGCAATCACAGCTCGGGGACTGGCAACATGTCAGCAGGTGGTGAGCAGCAGGTGCATCATTTGTTTTTTTCCTCTAGGTTTTGCCTCTCTCTCTTTCTCTTCTTTTCCTTTTCATTAAAATATTATTTGTATTTTAATTATTAAACTGTTCTTATCTCAACCCACAAGTTTCTTTGCTTTTGCTCTTCCAATTCGCTCCCCCACCCCACTGGGGTGGGGGGAGTGAGCGAGCAGCTGCGTGGTGCTTAGTTGCTGACTGGGGCTAAATCATGACAGGAATATATTCAGATCTCTGAGCAATCTTTTCTATTTGATAATCTATGCTATTACAAGTATTTTTGACCTATTTTAACAGCTAACATACCTTATATCACTATTTCAGATACTTGCAAATCCACAAAGGAACTACTAGAGGGGAAAAAAAGGAAATGTGTGAGTTGAGTAGAAAGGAAGAGGGTTTCTGAATACCTCTGCCCCCTGGACAAATCAAACAAACCCTTTGTCACATGAATGCTGTGGGAAGGACAGTGGCATATTAGGATCCCCATTCTGGGTTACACGGATCTTAATACTTGGCATCCCAAGCTCCTGGCCCTGGCCCTTGCACCTTCAGGCACTGTTGGCAGGCTAGCTAACCTGAAAACCAAGCAGGGAGCTTGCCACAGGTCTTTGATTAATACAAATCTGATATTGCACAACATCAGAACCTCGTGTGGTATTTGTAGTTTTCCCTGTGTAATTAGAACTCAAGGGATAAAACAGGTACTATGACACAGCTGGGAAGGGTCTGTGTCCTAGCATTTCTTTGTGAATATGTTTTTGCAGCCAGGGGCTGGACTCAACTTTCTGTAAGCTTAAGACTCTCCAACATGCCCTGACCCTTCTCTGCAAATTGCATCTGGAAATCCAACCCTTCTCCCCAGGCTTAAACCCATCTACACACAAGCCTTGAAAGATCCAGTGTAAATATCCCGTTAGAAGTTGTTCTGTAACACTTGCTAGTAAATTCAAATACAGGATCTTCCAGCAGACTTGGGAAAGCATGCATGAGCAGAGTCTTCCCTCTGAAATACAAACCACTGAGGGGAAACGGAAAGAAACTGAACTTTTGGAATACGCACAATCCATTTGCTACTTTGACTATCACGAAGGAAGACATGCAACTGCATGAATTTATTCTATCTCCTACAGAAATTGCTGGAAAAAGTCTTCTGACTGATGTCAAAACTCTAATAGCCATATTTTTTTTTTTAAAAAGCAGCAAACACTGTCCCCCCTGCCCCCCCCAACTAGAAACTAGCTGACGGGGCTAAAAAAGGGATACCTACCAATACTGTCACTAAGTAATAAAGAGATTTCTGCTTTTGCTACTTCCTTGTATAAGAAAGCAGTAATTTTAAATAATTATACAGGCTATGGTAGACAGTTAAGAGACTAGAGGCTTCATTTTCCAAGATAGGTTGGCAGGCAATACTACTTTGACACATGCAAGGCTTGTGAATTTTACAGCAATACTTAACAGCATGGAATACTTGGGTGATTAAAAAGTCTCATGTGTTTCAGGTGTGCCAGAGAGGAAGCTAACTTATTAACACCCAAGACAATTCCCTTCATTTTCTTCTCTTTCTCCCTCTCACAGCATCAAAACAACGTGGTTCAATCAGACTGTGCTTTTAATTAAAAAATACACTGACTACCACTTACTTTCCATTCATATTCAACAGGATAATATTAAGGTTCTTTACAGATTAAGAAAGCTTGAAAACACTGTTTTGGCTCTCTTCTGCTCTTTTTACAGGTCAGGGGCCATTTATCTTCTGCCAACGCTCTTTTCACCCCCCTCAGAGAAATACAACACCACCACCATGACCCATGAAGTTTCTCACTGTATAAAAACAAAACAGGCCCCTTAAAATTCTCACTTTAAATAGGATGTGTTGTTTAACAGTTAATTTTTGAAATTGTTTAGAAGAAAATATATTTTTTCCCTCAGAAACTGTATAAACTTAATTAACTCTGCACAATACACACAACCGACCAGGTGAAGTATTTTAAGTATTGGAAAAGTACTTGGTGAAAGAAAAGCAGCAATGATTTCCCAGATTAGTAATATTTTTATTAATAATGTTTAAGAATGACAGTTTCAGTAAGTTCAATTTATTAAGTGTCCACATAAGTCTGGTTTTTTATACTGCAAAACACCCAACCTTTACAATTTCAAGTTTCAGTGCTTTGAGCTAAACACAAGGACCATATAATAGGGAATTCCTCCAACATATTCAATTCATAGATTTACAAAGTCAGAAGGAACACTAGGATTCTCCAAGTTTGACCTCCCATGTAACATAGGTTTTGGGCTTCCCTGATTTAGCTGTTTCAGTCCAGTAACCTGGGGATTTTCTTTAGGAAAAACATGAACGCTGCTGTTTCACAGAACACAACCAACAAAATTAGCAAGCAGCCACACTACTTCTTGAGCTTCTTTTGAGCAGCCTTCTTCTTGACCATTTGTAACCTTTTCATAGCATTGAGCTGAGATTCCTGAGAAGTCGGGCCTTTTAGGGAGGTTGACTGATTAGTAGTATCTGCTGCGGATTTGCTTGCGCTGCCCCCACTGTTACCCGCAGTCCCACTGTTGCCATTCCCACTGCTCACCTGGCTGCTGGTGCTCGGCGCAGTGCTGCTGGGACTAGGAAGACCTACTTTGCTGACATTGTCACTGCTTACAGAACGGCTAAGAGTGGTTTTCCCCAGTGTCAGAGGTGGAGGCGGTTTCAGCTGAACAGGGTTTGTGCTGTTGTTGGTAGAAGCTATTTTTGACCCTAGTCCCGTTTTGGAAGTTGCCAACCCTGACAAACCCACAGGTTTCTGGTTATTTGAAGAAGCTGCAGGTTTCCCACTGGTGCTCTGTGCTGTTGATCCCAGTTTGGCAGTTGATGGACTGGCAGAGGAGGTTTTGGCTGCAAAAGCAGCCCATCCTGTAAGGCCACTGGTTGCTGAAGAGGAAACACTTGTGCTGGCTGAGTTCCCTGAAATTGCTGCTGAGGTCTAAAATAAATAAAGCATTCTTATTATAGTAGCTTCTACTTGTGTAACACATAACAAACAGCAGGAATAGATCGAGCCTCTGTTTCATTTCTTTTCCCAGGAACACCCAATGGACAATATTTCATCACTGGTCACTACAGTTAAAGTATTAACAAGGAAAGGATGCCGGATGCAGCCAACTTTTAATTTTTCAGCCACATAAAACCAGTATTACCTGTTCTTCCCTTTCTTCTATACAGCTAGCAGGCTATCATATGGCATTGTGATCCCCCCATAAACTCTAAAAGATGGTTTAACTGAAGTAACTACAAAAAGCTCAAATTTTTGAGGTATAAAAAAAGGGAGGTAAGCCACCACCTTTTATTGTTTACTGTCGTTACCTGGTGTCACTTTTTAACAAGACAACAGATGCTTAGACAAAAAAAAAAGATACTGAGCAATTAAGTATTGCATTTATTACAGTCTTTTGGTCAAAGTAGCAGTGTCTGAATTTTTTCCTTCCCTTCCCTCCTCTTGGTTCTTAGCAGCCTCTACTATAGATACAATTAAAAAAAATAAATTCACTGGACTTTTTTCCCCTAGTCTTCCCATTCAGGTACTGCAAAAGACAAACCTCCTGCAAACAAAGTTTTCCTTGCCTGCAAAGTGCTATATACATTAACTGCAGCTCCTACACCTATAATCCCCAGTTTTCAGATGGGGATAATACACACGTTGAATTATTAACCTACAGTTATACCAAACAGCAGAGTCAAAATGGAAATTAAAACCCTCTATTCAAGTAATACCCCTTCTATAATTTCCAGACAGCTTCTAAACGGTAAAGATGATGGATGATATCGGGCCTCACTCTTACAACCTGTTTAGGCACATAAATAACTCTGCTGAGGTGAAAAAAGTTATTCACAAGTGTAAGTGCTTGAGCAACAGCCATCATATTATTCATGGCAGTTTGCATCCAGGATGAGCAATGGCAAACACTGAACACACAAATAACTGCTTTGATTCTGAGTTAAAGATGTGTTTTCCTAGGTAAGGGTCATGCCTTGTTAGACTACTATGTTATTTATTACAGTGCTTCTGGTTTACCACCTTTGACCAACTTGTGGCAATATTTACTAAATAACTTGGAGAAACAGAAGCATAAGGCAACATATATAAGAAGCAGCAGCCTCTTAAGTTAGATCTCACAGAGTTAGCTAGAGTTTCCCTATCATCATGAGGAAAAGCCTTCTAACTATCAAAATATGCATATGTTACTTGACCACAGAGCAAATCATATCTTCTATATAATTCATAGAATCATAGAATGGTTTGGGTTGGAAGGGACCTTAAAGATCATCTAGTTCCAACCCCCCTGCCGTGGGCAGGGACACCTTCCACTACACCAGGTTGCTCAAAGCCCCATCCAACCAAGCCTTGAACAATTCCAGAGGAGGGGGCAGCCAAAACTTCTCTGGGCAACCTGTTACGGTGCCTCAGCACCCTCATAGTGAAGAATTTCTTCTTTATATCTAATCTAAATCTACCCCCTTTCAGTTTAAAATGATTACCCCTCATCCTATCACTACATGCCCTGATAAAGAGTCCCTCCCCATCTTTCCTGTAGGCCCCCTTTAGGTACTGGAAGGCCGCAATAAGGTCTCCCTGCAGCCTTCTCTTCTCTAGGCTGAACAACCCCAACTCTCTCAGCCTGCCTTCATAGGAGAGGTGCCTCCAGTCCTCGGATCATCTTTGTGGCCCTCCTCTGGACCTGCTCAAGCAGGTTCATGTCTGTCTTATGTTCGGGGCACCAGAGCTGAGCACAGCACTCCAGGTGGGGTCTCGTGAGAGCAGAGTAGAGGGGCAGAATCACCTCCCGCACCCTGCTGGCCACACTTCTTTTGATGCAGCCCAGGATGCAATTGGCTTTCTGGGCTGCAAGCACACATTAATGAGGATTTCTACTTGTATAAAATATCATGAAAAAATTCCGTAGAGTAAATTCTGTTCTCGCCCCTGTAACATAAAAACACAGTCAAGAGCTGGATGCTTTAGGGACTTATAGTTGAATTGAAGGTTTTTTTCCCCACTCTTAGTGTTAATGCAAAACCACTATGCTATGGTACTACTCAGTATACATAGCATAGCAGACTATTTTCATTTGTGGTTCTTGTGAGAAAAGATTAGTTTAATTGAAAAAATAATAATCTCTGCAGTGAAATATAAACTATTCCTCTGGAAAATTTAAACTACATTACCTTGACTTCTGTTCTCTTGAATGCTAGAAAAGTTGGTGGGGTCTCAGGTTTTAACTTAATTTCTGTCTTCTTGACCAAGGGGTCCTTCACAGCTGGTGCAACTGAAACCACTGCAGGAGCTGGTTTTTGTGGTGGTTTTTGTGTCTTCTGAGCCTGTATAAATGGAAGGAAAAAAAGCCCCAAATTAGTTATGGGCCTCATAATATTGACTGTTTTGACTGTTAACAAAAAGCATGAGCATTATCAGATTGCAATCTAGCCTTTACAATTTCAAGCTGACCGGTGCCTGAGAAATAAGGCAATAGGGGATGTGGAGGTAATGCTGAGTTTGATACTGGGGACAGAGTCCAGCCAAAAAGCATACTGAATAGGACTTGCTATTTTAGCGTGGAAAGAGTGGCAGTGTTGACACTTAGGGAACAGGAAAGCACTGGGCCTTCACAGAAATAAGGCAAAGACAGGTGAACTTGAGGAAGACAGGGACATAATCCAGCAGTACTGGGATGCAGGCTGCAAGAGTCTGCTAAGTGGCAGGTAAAATGGTAGAATTTATGCTTAAACAAAAAAAGGAAAGGGCATATTGAAGGCAAACGTTGAACGGCTGCAGTGGCTATCCTGTGCAATAACTGACCTCAAGCAAACACTCCTCTGAGTTCAAAGGCCTGATGATCATCAGAATAATCGTGTGCTTCAGTCAGTGATGATAGCTCCTAGGCCAGGATCTTACATTGCCTTCTTTTCTTGTTTCTTAGTAGAGCCATTTCAACAGATAACAATTTGCTAAGTTATCATAGAACAGTTCCAAACAGAACACATTTTCTGCTGTATAAAAGGGTTTGATTTTAAAATGTCAGAACTGAAGTCATGCGAACTAATGCTTAATGTTTCATGCACCCAAAGATGCTGTCTTACTCTGATGTTTGTTTCTCATAATGAGATGAGTGGGATTCCTGTGGGATCAGGAATAATTAGTCTGTTTAGTCAAGAAATTAACATGCAGATCAAAACAAAGGTATTTTTTTCCTGGAATGCACTACCCTCAGCTTATTGTTGAGCCTGAGAACACTCAGCAGTTAAGATCTGGACTGAAATTTGCGGTCTTGTCTAACAGGAAACAAGCACTCATGAGCAAAACTGAGAAGAAAACTAAAACTGTAGGACTGTTTGGTAGATATGCAGTAAAAACTGAGTATCACCTGAAATAAAAAGTTTTCATCTGCTGCTTACCAAGTAGGAAATAATCCTATTTCACTCTTCTTCACTCAACTTCTGCTTTTTAAAAAGCTTTAAGAAGCACATTTCAGAATACTCTTTGAGATGCTACATTAAAAAAAAACCACAGCTGTAGCAAGGGCAGCACTGCTGAGAAAAATAGTTCTCCAACATGCTTCCAAAGACTTCTGCAACCCATACAATACTCTGACGTATTAGAAATAGCCTTCTGCGTTCAAACAGTGCTCATACAAAAAACTACTCCTACCATTCTCTTCATCTGCCTGGTACAGCGGGCACAATACCACACAAGTCGAGGATCATTCACTTCCTTGTCTGTCACTTGAGGTTTATGGCAATCCTGGTGGTAGAGATTATGGCACTCCTGACACTCCACTAGCTGATTCCCAGAAATGACTGTCATTTGCCTGCAGAGCAAATAGTTAAGAACAGATTATGGGAGAAAGCACTTAAAGGATTATCCAATTGTTGCAAATTTTGCAAGGCTTAAGGTAAAAACTAAAAATACTTTTTCTTCAATGTATATTTTCTACCCGTGGCAAATGAAATTTATGAATTTTCTTCCTGTATGAGTTCTTCCTAACATGTATTTCAGAAATTTTGTGGTTTTTAAAGGTAATTTCATTCAAGAAAATCTAAAACTTCTATACTATTAAACATGTGTATATGGCACTTTTAGTTTCTCTGTTTGATTTTTATATCAGAAATATAAGTCTCACCTGCTTTGCTTCACCTGGGCATTTTAGGGATACCTCACTGTATACCAATCATGACTTCCTCATTATATTACCATATGAAGGCCTAGTTTACACTTGGATAATTTTGCTGTAAGCTGTAAAGCAATACAGTTCAAGAACAAAAAATTTCTCAGTGACAAGCCTGTAAGAGTGCTTTCTGCTACAGGATTTAAAAGCATTGTCATCCAAGCTGTATACGACGTTAAAGATGTTTTATTACCCATCCTTTTGGTCCCTACTACACAAACAGACACTTGGAATTCAAGATAATACCAGAACCATGGAAAGATGGAATAGAAAGGATTAACTGTGCAGTCCTGCCTTGAAGCAAACATGTAAGCTGGTGATGAGGACTTAATTTTGCGTGGGCCTCTGGTGAAAGTAATCACACTATAAATGACAAATTAGTGATATACACATGACTGGGAGTATGTCTGTGAATTAGCCAAATACCATTTTCCTAATGATTTCTTCCTTCAAATGACAAATCAGGCTATTTAATTGCTAAGCTGCTTTTGCTCATATCCCCAAGGAGCAGGTACCCAGGTAACCATGGAAACTCTATTTGTAGATGGGTGGGGAAAGGTAATACCTTATTTCTTTATATAACAGGAAAATGAAGTCTGAAAGTATTGTCCACATGGATACAAGAACATTTTCTACGAAATATTTCTCTCTTAAATGGGCTATTTAAAAAGAGAGGGAGAAACCTTTCTGAAATTCTGGGACCCATTATTTTAGATGCAGGATATTTCAAAAGCCATTTTGTTTGTTATTCCTAAATAAACTGGGTCAGAAGAAAGCAGTGGTGTTTCAACCTCATATCTCAAGGGAGGAGACTCACCCTATTTTAAAATTACAAAGAACAATCCCAGACTGATTAAAAAAACATGAACTCTTCATGCCCAGAAACAAGTTAAACCAGACTTATTTTTAAATTATATGGTAATTGAGAAATTATGTTTTTACATTCAGAAAACAAAACAAACAAACAAAAAAGCATNAAACAAACAAAAAAGCATTCCTAAAAATAATGTTCTTTCAAAACCAAGCTTGTTAAAAGACAGGTATTTTGGTTTTTTTTTTTGAGAGGCAGAGTTCACTATCATCTGCAAACTGCAGGTAGTATTTCTTCTTCATATAACTGAGGAGCCATAGAACTGGTGAGTCCTGTTTTTCTAACATCTGCAGGTATTGGAGAGGGTGAAGTTATTTTAACACTCCCTCTCTCCTTATGCCTAACTTGGTATAAAAGAACAAGAAGAAAACCACCACAGGCATCAACGTTCAATGAAACTGAAAATACATTTGACACTTAGCAAATCTTGGGCCATTTTGTTGAAAGAGTGAGCGGGGAGGGGAAAGCAACATGTACAANCTATAAAAAAGGAGTAGTTAATATTCAAATGCACTCTTGCATTTGTGAACCCACAGCAATATAAATATAAACCCTTTGGCTATGAACCCCACCTACTCTGCAACTGGACATGGTGTTTTCATTCACAATTGACTGAAAAATTGATTGAACTATTAAAAGATGTCAGTTTCCAAATACCATTCATATCTCAGCTTTTTTACAGAGTATGCAGTGCTTTTATATTTCATGTGTACCA
>VZTV01087221.1:1237-14324 GCA_013400875.1 Anhinga rufa | reverse complement strand
ACTGGAATGGGATGCCCAGAGAGGCAATGAAGTCACCATCCCTGTAGGTATTTAAAAAACATGTAGATGTGGCACTTCAGGACATGGTTTACAAGATATGGTAGTGTTGGGTTGACTGTTGGACTTGATGATCCTAGAGGTCTTTTCCAACCTTAATGATTCTGTAGTAAAAATTGTAAATCTTCAGCCTTACTCATGACTGTAACCAACAGTGAATGACTAATGATAACAACCAGAATTTCAACTAAGCTGATTTTATATGTTAGTTTATGTAGTGCAGATAAATGCATTAGCTAAATGTAAATCAGTTGTTGCACAGTATTAGTCAAAGACCTAATGCTCACTGGAACTTGCAACATATTGTCTGGGTCCCTTATCAGAATACTGTCAAAATGATCATTATGAAGATCTCACATATTTTTATCAAATTAGACCGCCTAACCTCTCAAAGGAGTGGTGGAGTCCAACAGCCATAGGTCAGAGACGCTAAAGCTATTCCTTAGAAATTGTATGAACTGCAAAACCACACACAGCAAACATTTCCCTGAAGTGCCTAGAGAAAACCAGGCCAAAACATACTAGACAGCATAGCTCTCAAGGTCAAGTTAAAAACCCTGGAAATTCCTTTGCCTTTCTAATTTTGTACTGTTCTCAGTGTAAAAGATTAATGAATGGTGTACTTATATTAAACTATATAAAACTGCTGGATGTGATCATCTCCATAAAAACTTGATATCAAAAGTAAATATACTGCAGTGAAGGCCAGAAAATTCATGAACATGATTAAGCTTGGAAAGAAAACTGGATGTAGCAGCCACAGGAAAATACAGTTGCTTAGCCATTGTTCCAAATTGTTCTAGTGCCTTCACTTCTGGTGGTCTCAGAGTAATCTTGAAACAACTGAGATTTTGGTCTTGATCTACTCCTGTTATTATGTTGGTCAGCTATAAAGGAAATTGAAGTCAATGGCTATATGCACCGACTTCTTGCTGGGTATGGAGGAAAGGTCCATTGTTCAAATTGCCAACTACCATAACTATTGTACATTGAAAACTCTGAAATGTTCAGCAATAGTCAGCTGCATGATCACCTTAACTTCTGAACTAGTTGCATAAGAATTTTTGGTAATGAAATCTGTCTGAATTCTGCATTTGTACCAATACTTTCCACGAGTAATACCCCATCAACTCCCCTTCTGCAAACGTATGTGCACAAATCACATTGCAATTACAGATTAGGCTCATTCCTAAGGGAAGATCACTCGAAGTTGATTCCACAACATTAGAAATCTACTTCAAGGTGTGGGGACTGAAACCAAGTACTTGAACAGTCAAGAAGCTGTAAAATTTCTTCAGCAGTACTGGAGTACACTCAACTACTCCTGAACAAGACATAAGAAAAGTATGTAATCTTTTATATAAATGAAGAGACAATAACACCACATACTCCAACTACCGCAAGCTTCAGATTGCCTCACATACACACCCTGTTAACGAGCTCAGAGTATGCTTGTATATAGGAGGCACAAAAGGAATGAATTGCATCTTCCCAGATTCTGTTGAATCATTTAGTAAACTTGGTGCCCATTTACAATCCATCATCACTTCTGGAAATGTCATATCATAGACTCATAGAATGGTTTGGGTTGGAAGGGACCTTTATAGGCCATCTAGTCCAACCCCCCTGCAGTGAGCAGGGACATCTTCAACTAGAGCAGGTTGCTCAGAGCCCCGTCCAACCTGACCTTGAATGTTTCTAGGGATGGGGCATCTACCACATCTCTGGGCAACCTGTTACAGTGTTTCACCACTGCCATTGTAAAAAATGCTTTACTTATATCGAGTCTAAACCTACCCTCCTTTAGTTTAAAACTGTTACCCCTTGTCCTGTTACAACAGGCCTTGCTAAAGAGATCGTCTCCATTTTTCCTATAGTCCCCCTTTAAGAACTGCTATAAGGTCTTCCCAGAGCCTTCTCTTCTCCAGGCTGAACAACCCCAACTCTCTCACCCTGTCCTCACAGGAGAGGTGCTCCAGCCTCCTGATCATCTTCGTGGCCCTCCTCTGNCTTAATCCCGCAGCCTCTATTGATACTGGGGGTTGCCCTGACCCAGTTGAACTTGGCCTTGTTGAACCTCATGAGGTTCTCACAGGCCCACCTCTCCAGGTCTCTCTGGATGACGTCCCATCCCTCAGGTGTGTCAACTGTACTGCTCAGCTTGGTGTCATCTGCAAACTTGAGGGTGCACTCAATCCTACTGTCTATGTCGCTGATGAAGATATTAAATAGTACTGGTCCCAGTACAGACCCCTGAGGGACACCACTCATCACCGGTCTCCATCTGGACGTGGACCTATTCATCACTACCCTCTGGATGTGACTATCCAGCCAGTTCCTTATCCACCGAACAGTCCACCCATCAAATCCACATCTCTCCAGTTTAGAGAGAAGGATGCTGTGGGGGACTGTGTCGAAGGCCTTACAGAAGTCCAGATAGATGACATCCGTAGCTCTTTCCTTGTCCACTAATGTAGTCCATCATAGGAGGACACTAGGTTGGTCAGGCAGGACTTGCCCTTGGTGAAGCCCCGGAGCTGGCTGCCCTGTCCTCCATGTGCCTTAGCATAGCTTCTAGGAGGATCTGTTCCATGATCTTCCCAGGCACAGAGGTGAGGCTGACAGGTCGGTAGTTCCCCGGGTCCTCCTTTCTACCCTTTTTAAAGACAGGTGAAGTAGGTATGAAGAACAGAAAATCCCTACTCTATAAGTTTAATCTTCTTTAAATATCTGAAATAAAAATCAAGATTTTTTTTTTGAGAAAGATAGGTACCTATTTCAGAATGCTATAAGGATAATTAGTTTTGATATGCTTAAGCATTTTCATATATCAAGACATACTTTGGAGTATGAATATTGGAAATGTATCCATTCTTACCTTCCATATACTTCACATAGCAGGTGCCTGAACAGAATGCATGAACTGAACATAAATAACGTTCCTTTTTTTTCCTCAACTTACCTTTTATATAATAAATTGTTATTGTATACTGTTAAAGTGAAATATTTTATTTAATTAACCTGTTTTGCCCTTTGTAAAATGCAGACGCTATAAATGCACAAGCAAATCAAATTGAGTTCTGCTGTAGGCAAGAAACCAGCCTCCAGTGAATAGCCTCCTGCTCAGATATCATTTGTTAACTTCAGTCTTTATACTTTCACAGGAAAAATCTAAGGGTACGCACACAGTACAGTTGTATTTAGTGATTTTTCCATAGTTTGGTACTATGAAAATCCTTCTGACCTTAAAAATGAGACATACCATAATCTAATTCACATAGAGAAGAAGAATTTCTGTTCTATGTGAAACATTTCAGACAACTGAAACCCAGAAAAACAATTTTAAAAATGACATTTTATGTGTCCCTACTTATTTCCATACACAGCCTCTAGGGAGAGCTGATTTTTCAGTCTAACTCATTTTACTCTTACCGTCTGTCACTTAAAAAATTACTGACAATAGGCTACAACACAGTCCTGATATTAATAAAGAACTCAGGAAATAACTTAGACCCACAAGAAGCAAAAATCTTGCTTTTTATGTCACTATTTTAAAGTGCTGTTAGAACCATCATCTAACAAGTGAAGTATTAATGGCAACCAAATGCACTTGCCACAAACCACTTTTGTGATTATCAGAGAACTTAGATTTGCTTTACAAGTACAAGCACCTTGAAAACCTTTTTATAGTTTCTTGTACTCCTCTGTCACAAATATTTTCCTTTATAACTCTTGTATCTCACTGCATTAGAATCTTGAATTATGGATGCTAACCCATTAAATCTCCTGCATTATAATTTTTCTATGGGAAAAGAAATAATGCACCTCTTAATGGCTGCAGATACCGCAACATATATTTTCTTTTATTCTTAATTCTATTTTCCACCTAACAGCAAACTGACTTGATTGTCCTATATCACAATGGCAAGCGATATAATGAAACGCTTTACTGAATCGTTATGTAGAATAGGAGCAATGAAAAATATGCCATGTTCACTTCTTTGCTTGTTCATTAAACAACATATTAACAGAACTTGTTATACTGCAGGTCTAGAACCAGAAATTCACCTCTGGTAGACTTCATAAAAATAAATTTAACAAACTTATAAATATTTGTGTTTCACAGTTTTCTGTGATTCACATACATTTCAATATGATCACAAATAACAATATTCTGCTTGAAAACAATTATAAGTTTTACTTGCAAATAATGTAGCAATTAGAGAAAACACCTCTCACCTACTCTGAAACAAGAGGTACAGCTCAACAGAGACTGAAAAGTTGCTGAATTTTTCATAACTCCTTCAGCTTTATTTCTTTCCAAATATGCTTCCACTATTTGTCTTCCAAAGACAGGTGAGGTCAGTTCCATATTTTCGGCCAGTAACAAGTAGCAATTTAAGTCATTATTTATCTTAGTAATCATGACTTCTGTGTTCATTTGTGATTTATTGGCTTAACATAAGGGATTCACACTCTTCAGGGGAAAAAAATCCTGAAACTTTCACTGACTTCATTTGTGATGATTACACTTCTGATATCGAACAGACTTAAAAATGTTAGGCAAATATTTCAATAGAGTAACTACTTCAAAGCTAATAAGTTAATACAAAAAGAAAGAACAGCAAATAACTGAATTTTAATAAATGACCAAGCAGATATACACAGCCGTATTAACATCACTAAAACTGAAAAATCAAAGACATAAGAAATGCCAGGATTCAGAATTGCCTATGCAACCTTAATTTGTCCTCATTCTGCAGATACATTATAATGAAGTATTTAATTAAGATTAATGTCAAAGGTAACCACTAATTCCAAGTGGCCAATTTTCATTACACAGCTCTGCGTGTTCCTAGTCCAGTTCACACTGGCTTTAGGATGTCTGCAGTACTTCACATTTCTGAAGATATGACTCTTTGGTATGAAGTTGGAAACTGATAAAATTAGCATTAATATAAATTTATTACCACTGTAAAAACATTTGGTTTAAGTGACTTACCTAACATCACAGAGGAACTCTGTGGCATAGTGAAACATAATCCAATTCTCCAAGGCATCATTCAATTACTCTAAGACTGTCTTTTCCTCTTCTTTCAGTCCCCTGCTGTATTGATTACACATTTTCGAATATTTTTTTTCAGCTAAAGAATTAGAGATTCTATCTATCAATGTCTTCCTTCTCCCCCAAACCATGAATCATCCCTGGAGCTACTCCTTGGGCTGAACGAGACCAAGGCTGTGTGTTATGCAGAGGAGGTGTGGAATAGGGCAACAGATGGACGAGAAGCAGAAGATGACAGAAGGAAAGACGATCACATAGTTATAGTTCACCATATTAAAATAAAAAAGCAATATAAATATATAAATATAACCAACAAGTTCATTCCTTCCATTATGAACATCTAACTGTAAGATCCTTACACCCCATCCATGCACATATTTCCCTAACATGTATGAAAGTGAATGAGGGGCAAAAAAAGTTATCACACTGATATCCATACAGATCACCAGAAGGCTGAGAGTCTTTAAACCTACCTTAACCTTTTCATTTGAGCTCATCAGTTAGGGAGTAGTACAGCAAAATACTATTCCCTAGAATAGAGAGTAATCTCATATATACTTTGTTATGAATCTCAGATAGTTACTAAAAGCAAATGCATTCTGAAAGTGAGATACATTGAGTTTCAGGCCCTATAAAGAAATTTGGGTACAAACACTTCTCTTTGTCTCAAAACCTGATGTTTTGTTACTCTCCTAGTCCTGTATCATCCACCAGTAGCTGCTTTTATCATTCCCCTTTCCATTTCTCCAGCTTCACAGCTCATGTTGTGTCAGTTGCACTAAAGTCTTGATTTTCTTTTTCCATGCTTTACACCTTTTTTTTCTGCTCTCATAATTTTTTATTGCCAGACTTTCTTTTCTGGTTCTTCATCACCACACAGTTTCCCTTTTTTAACTATTTTCTAGTCTTGCCTCATGCTTCCTATCTTGTGGCTCCTTGGACCAGTTCTTCTTTGAAATCCTACTCTGTTTTCAAATTTCTTATACTTCTCATTTCCTAAATCATCTTCTGCTGGTCCTAAGCTCCTTGTCTGGATGATCACACACTCCTTTCCTCCTGGGATCTCAGCAGCCCGTTTGCTTTGCTTCTCCTTACCAACAATTTATCTTCCCCCAGATTTTAACCTCAGGGTTACCCCAGCCTGTTTTATCCATTCAGCATTCTAGTCTTATTTTTACCCTGACCTTCCATCACGCCTGTGCTTTTTCTAGAGCTAGTTTCTCAAAAACATTTGTCTGAATATATTTTTCCTTCCTCCCTTATTTATTGTTCCTCCTTTAATTTTGGGTCAGGTGACATCCTTTTGATTCTGCCTAACATCAGCAGATGAAAAGACAACACAAATCTCTCAAATCAAGGACCTAGATCTATATCCCACTTCTTGGGTACTGTATTCTCTCAGACCACATCTGTTGAGGAACAACAGGAGCGGGGCTGCTCCCTAAGAAGAGCTGAGCCAGGAACACAGGGATACCCAGCCCATTAGGACAGAGGCCTCACCAGCCACAGCCTAGTCCCATAGTACTCAAGCAAAGACAAACGCAGAGTTATGGCAAAGTCCAACCAAGGGTCCACATCCTAAGGCAATATCACAGTAACAAAGCAAGTCAGAGATGGCATCATGAGGTCAGTCTGCAAGTCAAGATAAGGATCAGATCCAGTGATCACTTGGCAGGTCCGCAAGATGAGGCAGGCTAAGATCAAGCCATTGATTGAAATCTGGATCAAAGTGTTCCACAAGCATATAGGAATAGGACTGAACTAGACACCTGTACTCTTCCAACACAGCTCAGCTTAAATAGAGCTTCTGGGCCCATGGGTGTGGGTGAAGACCCCAGGTGAGGCTGGTCAGGACCATTAAGGCTTATTAATGCCCTCAGCATCCTGACTGAATGTCAGGCAAAAACTGAAGTACACAATCTCTCATACTCCGTTTTCTTGTTAAAGAGAATTTTGGCATGCAGGCCATGACACAATCAATAGGTCTTCAGTAAGGACAATTGTGCCATCAAGACTGTTTAGATAGAGCTAAGCAGAGTCTACTCTTTCTGCTCCTAATTGTTGTGTCTAACATTATGCTATCTGACAAAATAGCAATTTCATTCTCTTTGCTAGACAGAGCAATAGCAATCCAGTCTGGCTGGATGGCTGTATTTCACTGCTAGATTATGTAACTCTTAGGAGAATGTTGAGTAGAGACAGAATGTATCGAAATTGCAAAGGCTATAATCTATTAAGTCAGTCATGTGCATTTTTGTATTTCCCTGAGGTTTATGCCTTGGGCTGATTTTCATAGAGACAGCAAAAGAAATACTCTTAACAGAAAGGCCCTGTCAAGTCTTAAAACCTTTTTTTTTTTTTTTTTTTAAAGCATGGATGTGCTAGAACAAATATCTTAGGAGTCTTTAGTATGGACAAAACAATGTATTTGTTCAATTCTTCGTGTCTTACTCTGGGTCAGCTAAAATACGTTGACGTGTATTTGAAAACATTTTCAATTAATGATGCACTAATCTGAAAACCTTAGTTGGAAAAAACCCAAATATTGAATCTAAAAGTTTAGAGCCTCCTTTTAAATTACCAGAATGTGTAAGAAAATCATTGTAAACGTACTGGCGTCAGTAATAGAAGATGCTTTTAAGAAAGGAAAATGGATGACATTAAGCTCTGCAGAATAAACAACTTCCTTCTTGTTGAGTTTTTGAATATTTCTTTGTCACCTCAGCTGGGTGCATGACAGGTTTTTTACAACATATCACATAATGTGTGCGTAAGTAATAAAACACAAAGCAATTAAAAATTATTAAGCAATAAATAATTGGATAAATGTATATTTCAGAGATGTTAGCTAGGATGTATTTTAAACTATATGTAAACACATTCGGCCAAGCATATTTAAAACACAATTAGTCTCCAATTAATTCCATGCAGTAATATGTTTTTATGGCAAACTGTAAGGTACATTATATGCACTTACATCATAAGTAAAGAAAGGTATTAGAGGTGTTAAAGTTATATAGCTCTATAATTTTGTGGTTTGGGGTAAGTTACTTTAAAATTTCTTAAAGTAGTTGCTTCTCAGTTGACGGTTAGAAGACATAGGAAAGCACACACTTTTGCTAATTATCAAACACTAAGGAGGAGGAGGAGGAGGGCCTAACTAGGATGTATGGAGAATCACGTCACCAGCACCATCTTTTCTGTACCTTCATTCCACAGATTTTATGGACGAGAGGTCAGGTTATGAATAAGATATTCTGCTTCCACTCAACATTGGTAATTCTCTTCTGCAATTATTTTCATCAACTCAAAGTGTACATTAGGTACTTTTCAATAAGAATGATACCGGTTTGGTTTGACCTTGGTTCACTCTGCATTGGCATTGCATTGACAGTGTTGTTTTATAGACTTTTTTCTTCTCCAAAAGCCAGTGAAATATCTCACATTTATTATTACTTTATAAATGGGACTTCATCCCACACGTATTTTATATGTAGTAATAGCAGCATGCAATTCCCTTTACTTGGTTCATCTTGTTAACTAACGTGGAACAAAACTTCACCAAATTCATAATGCTCTGGAACTGATACATACTGTATATTTACACACCAATGTGTTTTATGGAAATGAACACATTTCTTCTCGGGAGCATATTTTCGAACTTCAATTTCTCTTTACTGAAGCCAATTTTTTTTCAAATAAAAAAATGCAAGGCGTTTCATGTCTGTATATTTTTATTCATGCCAATATATTTTCACAGTTGGATAGATTTAACTAAATTAGTAGCTACAGTGTTTGTTCAAAGCAAGGCATTTTTGTTGGCATCTGGTAAGTAAATGTTATCCAGTCTTTTTTTTAAGAATCAGCTTTGACCAAATCCACATCATTTAAAACAAGAACAACTCACCTCCACCACACAAAATTTCTCATCCAAAACAAACAAAACACCAACTCTTCTATTCCAGCTGCTAAAGTATGGTAAAGTGGTAACGTAAAATGCAAAACCACAGACTTCAGTCAAGGTACATCTGATCCTCTGATTTCCGTGTAGGCCCATAATGGTGCCCCGGGCAGGGAAATGCACTTCCTGTGATGACACCTGTTGCCTTCTGGAGAGGGACCTGACACTGTAGGGAAGTGGAGCTGCCACTTACAGGAAGGAGGGGGAAAATATAAGAATTAAGGACTTGCTACTCCAAGAGGTGGCTGTTATCCAGTCTGATATTTCTTCACGGCTAGGTGGCAGCTGCATGGGGGTTTTGTCACAACATTTTTCTATTGAGCCATGTAAATGAGTCTCACTTTCCAAATTACTGTTTTAAACATGATTGTGAATGTTTAGCAGTATTGCAAGTTGGGATGGAATCTGTCTCTAACTTCTGTCACTACCAGCTTGCCTTCTCCATACCTTACTTCCCATGGGGCTTTTTTGTTGTTGTTGGAACTCTGCCATCATATTTTGACTACTTTTTCACTACCCTCTAGATTATTCAAAATTTACTTAAAAATATATATTATAGAACATAACACACAGCAAGTGTTTCTAGAGCTATGTTTCACAGCTTGTAATACAAGAAGTTTCTCTCTCCTTAAATTCTCTCTACATCTTTCACTGTTTGATGAATTCAACAGAACCACAATGTTTTGTCAACTAAATAAGCCTTCCTTGGGTATCATTTCCTCTCCCTAATCACTGACCAGTGATGCTATGAAGGAGCATCGTTAAAATAATGGTTATCCCTTCAGATTTTGCTTGTCTTTCAAGGCAAACTCTAGAGGCAGACTGACCCAATACAACACAGATGGCTCCTTCCAGAGGAGGTGGAGTTTAGCTTTCTGGAGAGAAGCCCAAAGTCGTGTTGATCAGGAGGAAAAAAGCGTTCAAGCAAATTAACAGAGTGTGTAGTGGACCAGGATGTGAAGCGGTAAGTGGTCTGGGCTGTCTGTCGGGGCTGCACACAGTTTCATCAACTATTCACCAACACCTGTGAAATCTATGCCATCTAGAAAAGGATGAAGAAGCAATAACTGAGAGGAAACGACTAAGCAAGCTGGCTGCTCCGCTAGAGGAAGGGTTTGTCTGATAGCTTTTGAGTGAACGCAACCAAGAAAAAATTGTGAGGTAGGAGAACGCAATATGAGATGTATGCTGAAAGCGTAGGACGAGCTGGACAACTTGCTATTTACCAATTCAGCGAGAGGAAAAACTTGCTGACTCTGAATCCTGCTCGGAGATTAAATTCTTTTGCTTTGTTTAGCACTAGGTGTATTTGTAAGTACCCCCTTGATGGATATCAGGCAATGCGGAAGAACTTCCTTCTGGCTGTGATAAAACATTTACCTTCTGCATCTGGTTTTCAGCATTGATGTCCTGTTGATATTTCAGGGTATTACTTTTTACTCTGTTCCCAAGTCTGTTTCCTGAAGAGTCCCTGTTGCCCTTTTGGTCTGGCAGTAACGAGGCTTCTGGCCACTCTGCGCGCGAGCTCCAGCTCCACAGACCAATTACAAAGTTCTGTCCCATTTATGTTAGATTTAGGTGTGAGCAGCCACTGAATGTTGTATGACGTGATACTACATTTATATACATAAGCTGTCAAATTAACATAGCTGCATTAATCAGAAGAAGTATGACATAATATCTGGCAGTTCTAATGATTTTAATCACATTTTTTTTCCAGTTATATTGTTGGTGAAATAAACCAGGGGCTTCTGATTGGGATTTTTTTTGTCTTTTTGAAAAATAGACCGAAAACTTCCTTCAGCGTACGCAGCATAAAGACCTCTTGGTACTCCTCTCCACTGCAGTAGTTTACTGGGGGGGGGTTGAACCCTGGGTTTAATTTTCTCGTGTTCAGTAAAGAGTTCTGCTGTGTGATGAAGAGGGGTAGTGCTGACCACAACCGTGAAACAGCTTCCTATCAGCACGTTGGGCGCTCCCTTCAGAACCACTTGAGCCTGAAGAGAACGGTGAGAACCGGCATTTCTGCTTATGCTTCTGACATGGGATGTGATGTAATGTCCATGTTGCTGGGTTCTGGGAGAAAAATATCAGCTGGTGTTTCTAAACATGCAGATCAGCTTCTCCAAATGTACTCACGTGGCAAAGGCGTGCAACCTGTGTGGTGTACAGACGGGCGCTTCATTCCTACACCTGCCGGGGGACCTCTTTTCACAGGTTCTAATTGCTAAGCTGGGACAACACTTGTTTCTTTCCTCTAATGCTTCCTGGAACAAGACTACAATCAAAAGTATGTTTTGTCAAAAGCACAGAGCTGTCAGTTATCATAATTAATGCAAAAGCACTTCAGGTTGGATTACAGTCTTGCTTTAGTGAAGGGTTTAAATTACTTATTTCGTCAGAATTGTTTTTTTAATTTCCTCCCCCAACCAAAAAAAAGAAAGTTTTGAGCATTTGTTGACATTTTTAGTGCTGCCTTAAAAATGATGACTTGTTCCTTTTTGCAAGACTTCTAAAATATTTTGAGAATCAGTCCCTGTTAATCACTGCTTTACTTGTACGGAGCCCTAAGAACAGTGGTAAAACCTTTGTCTATTGTGTACTTTTTGCAGTAGCAATAAAAACCAAGTAAACCAAGTATCTACTCATCTGCCAGAGAGAGACTTCAAATGCTTCCCTCTCCTAGGGGACATTCCAGTGCAACATCTTTGCTAGCGCTCGAGTGACCTACTAAAGGTATGGAGATGTACATGATGTTAATTTGATACAAAATCAATATAGAAATACTGAAAATACAAATGATAGAACTTTAAAGTGTAATTCTGTAATATGATTCTGTACTGTGCTTGGACATCTTTTGGAGATGGGGGAACTCAATGTAAATTCTGATGTGGTCGCAACTGTTGCTAGGCAAAATCATCACTTGCTAATGAACAAAGCGGAAGATAGGACTGCAGAATAGGTAACTGCCCAGATCCCACTCTACTGCAAGGTCTTTAAGGTAAAGCTGACAACTGTTAGCACCTCCTTAATGATCTGAGACCATATACCCTTCAGATAAAGGAGCTTTTAAAGAGCTTCCCTCTCCTATAGGTATGTAAGACTATTTCATCATCTGTTTATCTCAGTAAAGCTCTTGGGTGTTAAAGAATGGGACACCAAGGTGGAAAGGCAGAGAGGTACTGCGGAAAACATACTGCAATGTGGCGGAGAGCAAACCTCAATAGGAAAAGAATGGAACCAGAAATGGAGAGACCCCTGATCACGATAAGCGTTTGGGTGCAGGGGAATCCTGCTTTCTCTGAGATGAGTCGACACAAGTCCCTCCTTAGACCTTTACAGACAGGTGCAGCAACTTAAACATAATGTGGTCTGCTTTCACTGAGAGGTTTTGGCAAAGGGTGAATGATACTGTGCTAAACACCAAATACACAAACACGAAGTAGCCTGCCACCTTGGACTTCTTCTGTTCAGCATCTTATCTTTTAGACCATAAGCAGTTTTGGACTACTAGCTGAATGCTACAAACCCTCCCAAAGAAAGCCTTCGAATAACAAAAACTTTCTCCAAGCCCTTCAGAGTCCAGGCAACACTGCGAAAAGTCCAGCAAGTTCCTCATTGCTCTTGCCTGGGCACCGCACGAGAGGAGCGGCTCCTGTTGCTACTGCGGTGAAGGTATCGATAGGTGTTTAATTCTGAGGATACAGGCGACTCTGCCAGGCTTTCTTTCATCTGCTGCTTGCAGGGAGGCGGGAGGCAGAGCAGCGGGAGGAGAAGGTGCTTTCCGCTTCCCTTGTACGGGCCGGAGGCACACCGCCGGGGTCCTCTCCCCCGCGGCTGGCCCTGGCCGCGGCTGCCGGGAGCTGACCCCGTCTCTCCGGGCCGGCGGCGCAGAGGAGGCCTCCGCTCAGGGAGGGCCGGGCGGGGCGGCCCGAGCGCCCCCGCTCCGTCCCCCGCGAGTTACCGGCGCCCCGGCGGCAGCCGGCGGGGAGCCCCGGTCCCAC